>CAUYQV010073682.1:0-13649 GCA_963574575.1 Galagoides demidoff | reverse complement strand
GAGCCTCAAGCTATCCCCTGGGTAGAGTGCCATGGCATCACAGCTCATAGCAACCTCCAACTCCTGGGCTCAAGCGAGTCTCCTGCCTCAGCCTCCCAAGTAGCTGGGACCACAGGCGCCCGCCACAACGCCTGGCCATTTTTTTTTTTTTGGTTGCAGCCATCATTGTTGTTTGGCAGGCCCGGGCTGGGGATTCGAACCCGCCACCTTAGGTGTACGTGGCTGGTGCCTTAGCCGCTGAAGCATTGTTTTCCTTTCTAAGGTAAAGCTCAAGTTGTAGTTGAGTCCTTCACCCAGGGCGTGTACTGTATACCCTCACGTTGTACACATTAGGTGAGAACTTGCTCAGCACTCTCCCTCCTCCCCTTTTTCTCCCCCCCCCAAATATACTTGTGTTTTTCTTTTGTATGGGTGTATAGTTGTCTATATATTGGTTTCATATTAGTACCAAGTACCTTGGATACTTGAGAAGTCTTTATTTTTGCATGTCATCCACATAATTAAGGTGTAGGCCTATCTTTAGAAATAAGTACCCCCAGAAGTGCATTAATGTACATAGTTACCATTCAATAAAATAAAAAAAAATTAAAAAAAAATTAAAAAAAAAAGAAATAAGTGCTTAAGGAACCTTGTAACCAACATCATCTAGAAAGGCAATAATGTAGAGCGAGCTATAGAAATCTTTTTCTCTTTTGATAAGAGAAAGACTTCTTTTCTGATTTGTGTTCAATTTAGTAGTGAAAATGAGATTTATCCTTAGTGGTGAGAAATCTCAATACCATCTGATACTTGTGGTTCTCTTATTCAGAATAATTAATTGCAACAGACAGACCCAAAATCTCTGGGGCTTAACACAATAAAAGTTTATTTCTCACTCTCATTACAGCCCAATATTGGCCAGGCAGCCCTCCATCTTCTATGATATCTGGAACACAAGCTCTCCAAGGCAGCCCCCTGCTGGGGAAGAGTGTGATAGAGACAGTATACCAGCTCCTACTTGCCTTATCCTGAAAGGGATGCATTCAGAGACCACTGGCTCTAAACTAACTGAGAGGGGAATGGGAAGTACATAACGAAGGTGTAGGCTGATCTGTAGAAAATAAATACCCAAAGAATGCTTTGCCTTGCTTGAGTTTTAAAGGCACTATCATAGCACACTTGGGTACTTGGTAAGCAAATTCTCTGTCATTGTAACTAAGCATAGCTCACAGACCATGTGTGAATAAATAGTAATTTATTTTAGCAAGGCAACCCTACTGAATTCAGAATATACATTTTCTACTCTTAAATCTGTAATAAGAATAGGTATGTGCATGTCTAAGTTAATCTTCAGATACACATATGGTGGAGCATATTTTTTTTACCCTTTCTAGAACTGTTAGTAAAAGCTTATTTTTAATGGATATTTATTTGCAATGAGTCCTTTGATTTCTGAGACTCACTGGCAAATGCTGTCATATCAATTTTGTTTTTGTCAAAAGAGTTGGAAGGCCATTGATAATGCCTCTTAAAAGATGATCCTGCAACACTATTTAAGAAATCTTTAATATTTCTGGGTTGAGACAGATGGTGCAGCTCAGCAGTAAAATAATCAGTGTGCATCAGGCTGTTGATTTTATATGTGAATCACAAATCTGTAGACAATTGACTGATGGTGCTGGTGAACATTTTCCCACAAGCTCATCAGCTGTGTTTGTTATAGTGCAGCCAGAGGACCAAGTGACCCTATTATGGTAATTGTGTATGAGACAGGCTTTGGAAGCACAATACACAGCATTCAATTACTTTGAGACAGACATAAGCTTCTTAGCAATAGGAAAGCCAAGACATGGCCTTTCATTGGATTGCTCAATTTGTTTTGGTCCTAAGGTTTTATACTTAAGGTTCTATTTATTTGCTTACCAGTAGTACCTAAAGGTAGATTTGTACTGGCTGTTGTATTCCAATATTTTTAGGAAAACATCACCTATCTGTTATAAAAGACTGAGTTTGTTCATCGTAAAGAGGAATAATAGAAGAGCAGACCTTCAGCAAGACTATTCTTTTTTATTATTAAATGCAGGCATGTAAGGACTAGTCTTTAAATTATTCTTTGAATTGTTTTTAGAAATATTATAGCTGTTCCTATCTTTATATTCTTTTTTTTTTTTTTGACACAGAGCCTCAAGCTATCCCCCTATGGCATCACAGCTCACAGCAACCTCCAACTCTTGGGCTGAAGTGAGTCTTCTGTCTCTGCCTCCCAAGTAGCTGAGACCACAGGCACCTGCCACAATACCGGCTATTTTTTGGTTGCAGCCATCATTGTTTGGCAGGCCCGGGCTGGATTTGAACCCGCTACCTTAGGTGTATGTGGCCGGCGCCTTAGCCACTTGAGCCACAGGCGCCAAGCCCCTATCTTTATATTCTAAGAAACTCAAAGGGATACAAAATGCTAACAGTGTTTTTATATATAGTTGGCCCTTCATATCTGTGGATTCATCATCCTTGGATTCAACCAACTATGGATTGAAATATTCAGGAAAGGCAGCACCTGTAGCTCAGTGGGTAGGGTACCAGTCACATACACCAAGGCTGGTGGGTTCAAACCCGGCATGGGCCAGCTGGGCAACAATGACGACTGCAACAACAACAATAAAAAATAGCCAGGTGTTGTGGCAGGCACCTGTGGTACCAGCTACTTGGGAGGCTGAGGCAAAAAAATTGCTTGAGCCAAAGAGTTTGAGGTTGCTGTGAGCTGTGAAACCACAGAACTCTACTGAGGGTGACAACTTGAGAATCTGTCTCCAAAAAAAAAGAAAGAAAGAAAATATTCAGGAAAATAATACTGCAAAATTCCAAAAGAACAAAACTTGAATTTGCCATGTGCTGAGTACTACGTTGAATCTATGTAAATGAAGTGATGTGTAGCATTTTATTAGATATTATAAGTAATCTGTAGATGATTACTTATTAAGTGTGTAAGAGGATGTGTGTAGGCTATATGCAAATACACGTCCTGTGCCATTTTATATAAGGGAATTGAGCATCTACAGATTTTGGTATCTGTAGGGAATATCCTGGAACCAGTCCCCTATAGATACTGAGGGATATGTGTGTGTGTGTATTTCATAAACATAGTTTAAATAACTTTTATTTCATTTTATATGAGTTTTAGTTAATTGAATACAGCAGTATTTTGAGTTTTTATTACACGCACAAGGATGCATGACTATGAAAGGGTTTAGGGATAATTTAACTGTTTTGGCTTGGCTTTCCACCCCCCCACCCCCGAATTGTCTTAAATTAACCAAGTAATAGATCTATGCACAGTAACTTAATTTCTTAATAAATTACATATGCTGATTTGTCATTAATGAGTATATAGTCAGACTAAGAGAAGTAAGGTTAGCCACACATACCTGACAAAGTAAGGACATTTTACATATATAATCTGTTTCTTAGGGGAGCAGGAGAATATAGTGGCTAAACATACAGATTGGAATCAAATTTCCTGGATTCAATTCCATCTTGGCTACCTATTAGCTTTGTAACTTTATGTCTCTGAACTTCAGTATCTTCATCTATACAGAAGGGAAAACGATATTACATACTTTATAGTGTCATTGTGATGGACAACGAAATTGTGTTCATAAAGAATTCAGCATAGTTTCACAAAGTTAATTTTAATTTTGCACAGTCTACCAAAAGAGAGCTTAACCAGCTGCTGCCTGAGATTCTGAGGTAAGCTCTGTCATAGATCATGTGACACAACCCAACCAATACAACTTGCCCAGAGTTGTGCAGTATGAATCTATCAAGGAGACTGCCTTCCATTCATTCAGGATAGATAGTTTTATGATGGTTTTAAGTACTCTCAAAACAATTACGGGCTTACATAGACAGCTGCTTAATCTGTACCCCCACTGGTGAATTATCTTATTGACTAAGTAATGTCTTTTGGACACACTTTATTTTTTAAAATAAAATACATACAAGAATTTCCTCATTAATAAGTTTGTTTTCTAATGATATAATTTTAACAAATGACCAAATGGCCAACTAGTTCATCACCTTTATTCCTATTTGCCATTGATATAAGCAATCTTCCTTATTATGAAATACACAAAAGACATAGTTTTTTTTTTTTTAATTTGGAATGCTTCAGAATTACAAGGTGAAGCTGCTGAAGGCTCTTTGGATGGTTATGGGAATTGTGGCAAAAATATAAAATTAACTACATTGTGTAAAATTGTTCATACCATCATCTCATACTATATTTTATCCACTGCTTTAGAAGTAAGTGGTATGCAAAGTCAAAAGTTGAGCAGACCATGCTGAGGTCAGTAAACTAGAAAACAGGATCCAAATAAGTCCTAAAAATAGGTAGTGGCTGAAGAATATGAAGCCAAAGTGTTAAGTTTAAGAATCAAGATAGGCACTTTCACATGAAGAATAGATCCCAACTATGGCCCAGGATGAAGGATGGAGGAGGAGGGGTTAGGAAGGGTAGGGAGAGGTCAGATCGAGGGTGAATGGTGGGTAATGCAAGGGTACATGTCAGATCTCTTAAGTATAGAGTATAAATATCTTAATACAATAATTAAGTAAATGAGATGAGGTATATATTAACCATTGTGATGTAAGCATTCCTAATTCTATATGAAATCAGCACAATGTACCCCATAAATGCATT
The DNA here is from genome assembly GCA_963574575.1 of Galagoides demidoff. NCBI lineage: Eukaryota > Metazoa > Chordata > Mammalia > Primates > Galagidae > Galagoides > Galagoides demidoff. Next base: position 8,974 of record CAUYQV010073682.1, on the reverse strand, counting down.
AATGTATACATGATCTATGTGCTTATGATTTAATAAAAAAAAAAAGAAATAAGAAAAATTAGCCAGGTGTGGCAGCACACACCCTATACTCCCAGCTACTCAGGAGGCTGGATCCCTGAGCCCACAAGTGTCGCTCCTGTGGCCCTGGTCTTGGTTAGCGCAGGAAGGAACCAGGCGAGAAGCAGATTAGAAGTACAAGCTTGTGGAAGGTGGGTTAGCCCTTACTTTCCGGGTAGCCTCAAGCAACCTCTGCACCAGCCTTTTATTGAGCCAGAACAACACAGGTGAGGGGAGTAATTAACAATGACTACTGCTGAGGGCATGAGCTCTTCTTCCATAAGGAACTCCTGTGGAGGAATGGCCTGAGGTCCACGCCTCAGCTGCAGATCATCTTGCTAGGATGTCATCTGGCTCTTGGCGTCTCCTACACACAAGGTCAAGGCTGCAGTGAGCTATGATGACACTGCTGCACTCCAGCCCAAGTAACAGAGTTAGACTCCATCTCAAAAAAAATTAAATAATAAAAAATAAAATAGGTGTAGTCCCACCATTAACCCTCCCTCTATCAAACCATCCCCTTCCCTACTTTTCCCCCTCCCCTTCCCTCCTTCATCCTGGGCTATAGCTGTGATCCATCTAAGCATATTGCAAGGGTACAAGTCAAATCTATTAAGTATTGAACATAAATGTCTTAACACTGTGATTAAGTAAATGAGGTGAAAGCTATGTTAATTAGTAGGATCTAAGCACTCTAATTGTATAAATAATCAACACATTGAATCCCACAAAGGCATAAATGCATTCATGATCTACATATATATGACTTAATTAAAAATACATAAATAAATAAAATAAAAATAAAAAACAAGACAGCAAAAAACATTTTTGAAAAAAAAGAGAGAAGAATCAAGATAGGTGGTGCAGCACCTGTAGCTCAGTGAGTAGGACGCCAGCCACATACACCAAAGGTGGCGGGTTCAAGCCCAGCCCAGACCTGCTAAGCAACGATGACAACTGCAACCAAAAAATAGCCGGGCGTTGTGGCGGGCCCCTGTAGTCCCAGCTACTGTGGAGGCTGAGGCAAGAGAATAGCATAAGCCCACAGCACTCTACCAAGGGTGACATAGTGAGACTCTATCTAAAAAAAAAAAAAAAAAAAAGAATCAAGATAGGGTGATAAAGACACATGTTGAGTTTAAGAATCAAGATAGGGTGATAAAGACACAGGAAGAAGAATAAGAATGAAAAAAGTTTCATTTTTTCCTCCTTGTCCACCTTTTAGGACAAGGAGGAAACAAGAAGCTCTCTTCTGCTTCTCCTTATTCCTAAATCCTAGAACTGTGCATGGCTGATAGAAGACAACCAATACACTTTTGTTGAATGAATGAATTCAAACATGAACAACTTTGTAATTAAGAAGATAGTCACCTTCATACTGTGATCTAAAATGCTCTCTTTGCCTAAAATAATGTCACCCCCACCAAATCAGTATATGCATGAAATGGAATATGAAGGAAGTTGACAATTGTATGCCAACAAATTAGATAATCGAAACAAATAAACAAATTCCTAGAAAGACACAAATTATTGAAACTGACTCAAGAAGAAATAGAAAATCTGAAGAAGTATATAACAAGCCATTGAATTAATAATTTTAAAACTCCCCACAAGGAAAATCCTGGCCCAGATGGCTTCACTGATCAATTCGGCCAAACCTTTAAGGAAGAATTAATATCAACCCTTCACAAATTCTTCCAAGAAGTAGAAAAGGTATACTTCCTAACTTATCCTGTTATCCTAATAGCAAAACCAGAAAAATATCACATGAAAAGTATAGAGCAAAAATTCTTCAGAATATAGATGTAAAAAATTTCCAAAAAAATACTAGCAAATCAAATCCCTATAAAAAACTATGCAACATACATAACTAACTGGGATTTATCCCCAAAACAAAAGCTAGTTCAATATATAGAAATCAATGAATATATGAGTAACATACTAGATTATAGACCAAAGAGCAAAAACCACATGATCATCCTAACGTACAAATAAAAGCATTTGACACATTTTAACACCTTTTCATGATGACCCTTCTACCTCCACATACAATTTTCATATATTGGGAGGATCATTTGTACAAGCTGCTTTATAAGGCAATCCTTCCTTATATCAGTAAATAGATACATGTGGTGTGAAGATGAGCACGATATCAAATTAAAGGAAGGTTCTCATTAGTATAGTGGGGAGTAAATAAAAAAAAAGTGGAGGAAAGGAACTGAATTTAGAATTAATATGTTTACCAATAGAAAAAAAAGGAAGATATTCAGTAATTCTATAAAAATGTGTAAATCCCAACTTTGCTTGCTAAATATCCAAGGAAAACCTGGAATCTAGGGATTCATGAATCTGATATGGTCTCCTCCTCCTAAGACAATAAATTTCCAGAGATTTCCTACACCCATCTAGTGGGAATTGTGCAGCAATAAGACCCACAATTACAGGGACCTAAATTCCTCCCTGAAGTAAAGAGGGAAAGAAGGAAGAAAGGAAGAAAGGGAAGGAAGGAAGAAGGAAATTTTTCATTCTCATACTATTCAGACATTCCAAAGACTTAAGTGTGCCTAAGAACCAAACTTGTGTCTAGTTTTATGTGAAAAAAGGAGTCATTTATGGGGCAAAATGACTCTTGGGCCAATAATTTAGCATCAGAAGGGACAGGGTTTTTTCATTATTATTATTTTAATGCCCAGAAATATGCTTTGTTTGGAGCATACTGCAGGACAAATACATCTTTCGAGTGTCAGGTTTCATATGGCTGCATGTTTTCCCAGTCCCCTACCTGTCATTACATGAAACTTTTATGACTACTTGCAGAGGAAAGTCAGAAACACAAAGGGAGGGGAAAAAAGATGAGTTTAGTAAATAACAGATCAGCAACTCCAGTTCAGCTGAGGCATTCAGCTCTCAGACTGCAGACTGCTGAAGAGGCTGGATTCAGGTGTCACTGACACTAGCTTGTCAGGAAGATGAGCTTTTGAGCTCTCGTGATTGTCTATTAGTGGTGCTAATCTTGCTTTGACTACCAACCAGATTATAGAATCTCACACCAATCGCTTAATCTACTTGACTATTTCTTTACCTATGTATTCATCCACTAATGTTGTTTTCTCCTTTTATACACAATACTGCTATGAAATATTGCCAATAAAAAATAATTAGAAAAGTAAATGGTAGCTATAAATTGTGAGTTAAATTGTCTGCAATAAAAATGGCATATTGCAGGCACAGCGAGGACCACTTTGGTTCCACCATAATAAAAGAATAACCCACATTTGTGTGAGGTTTGACTGTGTGTCAGGAATTGTTTAAATATCTCACTTATCTAACCACCTATTTAGTCTTTTTAGAAACCCCAGGGGTTCAGTATTTCATCTATAAAATGCATAGAATAATAACTCTACATTATAGAATTGTTAGAACAATCTTAAGCATAGAAGCACTCAGCAAATGTTAGCTGTTATTATTATTAATATTAACTATTCAGTTTACAATCTACTCTTTTTCTTTTCTTTTGCTCCTTTAAAACTGGCTGATTTGTCTTTCTCCAGCTTTCTGGTTCCTTTTTTCTTCTCCTTAATGTCACAAAGTCACATGCACAAATTCTTTTCATGCTTTAGGATAAACGTTTTAGAACTTGAAAGTTTTAAGTGCATTTAAAGCATCAATATGCATTCTTACTTGCTAGCTTCTCTCTTCTGCTATCTTTCCATTCTCTTTTTGCTGAGGTTTATGCTATGTTCACCTTAATAACAGTCCTGATATTTGAATTGTTCATTTAAATTTGCAAAGTATTTTACAAGGGTTTTCATCACATAGCAGAGTGGTCCTCAAGTTGAGCTTTAGAGTGAGTTGAGCTTCAGGCTTGTCTTGGCTCATTATTTACTCAGTAATTTGAAGCAATTCACAGCATAAGTTTCCTCATTTGTAACATGAGACTAATGAAAGTATATGCCTTCTGGATTTATTTTTAAATGATAGAATGCTCCTACATGGTTTAGCATAGTCCCTAGCTAATAGCGCCTGTGGCTTAAAACAATAGGGTGCCAGCCCCATATGCTGGAGGTGGCAGGTTCAAACCCAGCCCTGGACCCAAAAAAAAAAGCACTCGTAGTAAATATTAGTGAAGATTATTATTTGTAGTGATAATAGCAGTTCACTTTTCAGTATCTATTCCACCCCATAGAGTTAGTCTGAGCTAGGCACAGTTACACACGTCCCCTTAAAGTAACCTGATTAAGGATTAGCAATATAACCCAATTCTAGACAGTGAGACAGGAAAAGTCTTCTGTGGAGTTTCTAGGGACATTATTCTTGCTCCTAAAAAAGAGCTCAAAGAAAGAGCTGGTCCCTCTTCTTCCTTTGAACACTGTCATGCCTGGACGGGAGAATGTGGCCAGCCATCCTGCCGCCAGTCTGTATTTAAAGCCAGGATACAAAGTAAGGCCAGGGGAGTTGGAAGCCTATGGTGCTGAGCTTGGAGGCCAGCGGCCACATTTTCTTGTTGCCTACACCACTCTAAGACTGGGAGTTTCTCTTATTGCAGCCAAAACATACTCTGATACAAAATGTTGATAATAACAATAATCAGCAACAGAATTGGAGAAAGACTGATGAAGCATGTTATTTCTTTACAAATGAATTATTCATTTTAAGTATTCGCAAAGGAGATAATGGAGCTCTTATAACCCATTTAAAGGAATAACATTCTAGGTTTATGTGTGGCAAGCTTGTTTTCAGAATTTCTTGGGCTTTATAGTTCAGTTGAATATGCTGGAGAAGGAGATGGGAAAATAATGCGACCCGTGAGGTCTGGTTTGTATCTACTCTTGCCGTATTCTGATAAAGCTGGGGTTGTCTTGTTATAGAACTCTAGAAAATAATGATCAATTGATTTATTTTTTTTTTAAGTCAGAGTCTCACTCTATCACCCTGGGTAGAGTGCCATGGTGGCATAGCTCACAGCAACTTCAAACTCTTGGTCTCAAGCAATCCTCTTGCCTTAGCTACCCAAGTGGCTGGAACTATAGCACCCCCACCACACCCAGCAAGTTTTTCTACTTTTAGTAGAAAAAGATGGCCTCAATCATGCTCGGGCTGGACTCAAACTCCTAAGCTCAAGCAATCCTCCTGCCTTGGCCTCCCAGAGTACTAGGATTATGGGCATGAGCCAAAGTGCTTGGCCTTAAATGGATTTTTTTTTTAAACAAAATGGTCAATATTCCTTAGACCTTTTGCAACTAGTACTAAGAGTCTCTACCATCCTTTTCTTAACATGGTGGCCCTCAGGGGTGTAGAACTTGCTGTAGAACTTGTTAGAACACAGATTGCTGTCTGACTTTAGGTCTGAAGTGAGGCCCTCAGAAATATTGCATTTCTAAGATTTTCAGGTGATGTTCATGGTCCTTGCCAGAGACCACAACTGAAACCTACTTTTCTAGACACAATAATTTAATTTTAAAACATTGAATATTTAGAAATGAATAAGGCCCACTATAGGAAATACCTTCAGATGTTTCTTTCCCCCATAAGTCAGTATGAAATTTAGGATAATTTTAGCAATTTTTCTAAAGATAAATTTTTTGTTTTTTGTATATTGTGTATAGTTGAGGTTTATAACATGATACTACAGAATACATATGGATGGAAAAATAGTTACCAGAGTGGAGCAAATTAACATATTTATCATCTCACATAGTTACTTTTATTTTGTGACAAGAGCAGCTGTAATCCACTTACTTAACTAAATTCTCTAATATCATGCAGTGTTATTAACTGTAGTCCTCGTGCTATGGATTAGATCTCTCTTTGTTCATCCTACATATCTGTTATTTTCTGTCCTGTGAAATACTACATCTCCCGTTTCCTCTTCCCCACATCACCCCTGCTAACCACTGTTATTCTCTAGCCCTGTGTATTTGACTTTTTTTTGTCTGTGTCTGGTTCGATGTCTTCCAGGTATATCCATGGAGTGGTAAATGGCAGGATCTCATTCTTTCTTAAGGCTGAACAGTATTCCATTGTGTGTATGTGTGTGTGTGTGTGTAAACATCTATTCGTCCATTGATGGACATTTAGGTTGCTTCCATATCTTGTCTATTGTGAATATTGCTGCAATGCACATATCTTTATGAAGTGATTTTATCTCCTTTCATTATATATCCAGAAAAGGGATTACTGGGTCATTTGGCAGTTCTATTTTTAATTTCCTTAAGAACCTCCACACTGTTTTCCACAGTGGCTGTACCCATCTACAGTTCTGCCAGCAATATGCCAGTGTCTTTTTTTCTCCATTTTGCCAACATTTGTTATCTCTTGACATTTTGATCATTGATTGTTGTTTATTTTATGCTGTTTTTAATCTATTCTAAGAAAAATCTGCCAGAGGCTTTAATGTAATTGTTCAAGGTCTTCCATAGCTCTTGTCTTCTCATACTTGGTAATCTCACCAGTGTCTACTGTTTCCACTTGTTCTCTGCTATACGGGTCTCTATCCCTGATCCCCCTACAACCTTCAGGCCACCTGTCTCCATTGGCAGGCTGTGCAGGAATACTCAGACTTAGGATGTCAAAATATGACTCAAACTTAGCTCCTGCTATACCTATTGTTCTTGCCTGCTTTTTTATTTCCTAAATTCTCCTACACCTTCACACTTTTGGATCTTCACTCAATACACTCTTTCTGCCCTGAGAGTCTCTTGTTAGGAGACTTTCCTTATCTTCATGACCCAGACCAAATCTGTCCTCCTCAAGGAGCTTTCCCAGTTCTCCCTGTAGGAATGTATTTCCATCCTCTTATTTCTTTCTTGTAGACCTTTTCATGCTATTCCCCTATTGGCATTAATTTTGTTTATATGTGTCCTTCTACTAGATCAGACCCCCAGAACCTGGGATGTCTAAGTTACAAAGAATTCATAGGCATATTGAATAGGTTTCTGAACCACCTGAAGTTGCATACAAGATGTTGCCAGTATTTAAGTGCTTATTTCTAGACCATTGACATCAAAATCATCTGGAGATTTATATAGCCATATACATGCATATTCTAGGGCCCTACCAAAGGCAACTGAATTTGAAAAATCTCTGGAGTAAGCCTTGGAATCAGCACTTTTAACCTGGTTAAATTTTATGCAATGACTATTGGGTTAGAAATATGACTCTTAGAAGGCAAAAATTGTTTCTATTTATATATCCCTATCCCATTATATAACAGAAATCTGATAAATTCTGGAGGAAATTTTAAACTGAAAGGATTGTTTTCAGCTTGCTGGCCCTGAACTGATGAGGAATGAAGATATGATGAGAGAGACTGAGGGAGGCAGGGCCTAGTCTTCCTTGCATGGTTGGTGTGGTCGTCTACCACCCTTCACTGAAGGGTGCACTGGATGCAGGGATAAGGACATAGACATTTCTCTGTGAGTTATGCTTGATGCTCCTACTCCTAAAGTTCCTTTCCTATCCTTTACAAAGGAAGATGCAAATCCCAAACTAATAGGCTGGCTTTACTAAATTACATTAGGCACTGTCCTTTTCTTTGTCTGTCTAGCATTTCTATAGCACTTTGTCATACTTTTTGTTGATCAATTTGCTGTTAATCAAATTGCCTAACAACCCACCAAGTGCAATTAAAAATCACTCCAAATTTATAAATGAGGTTTGAGGGGCAGGACTAGAATGGATAATTGTAGCTTTTAAGATATTTTTAAAAGAATAAATGCCTTCACTGAAGGGTGGACTAGATGCAGGGATAAGGACGTAGACATTTCTCTGTGAGTTATGCTTGCTGTTCCCCTCCTAAAGTTCCCTTCCTATCCTTTACAAATTCATCTTCATCCTCCAAACCTTGTCTCAGACATCAGCTCTCTCAGAGAACTTCCCTGATCCTCAAGCTGTGCAAGGAGGGCTTTTGTGTTTCCATGGCACCTGGACACAGCTTTACCCTGATCCCTCATTGTGCTTGGCTTACCTAGGTGGGTCTTGGGTTCATTTCTGTTTCCTCTGTGTGAAACACAATACCCAGCACAATGTGAGCACCCACTGGATGCTTGTTTATTTGAACTACACAAGAATGGTAAATCCAGGAATAATAGAGAGGAAGTAGACAAGAAGGAGGCTTAATTTGTTGGGGGAATGATGACTCAGTTTTCACTTTATTGAATTTGTGGTAACGGGTGAGATGTTCATAAAATGAGTATAAAATGTGGAGGTGAAATGTCAGGGCTGGCAATAGAGATGTGTTTTATTCAGTGATAGAGTGTGGTCCTTGGAAGTAGACTGCTTAGGCTGAAATCCTTGTCTGCCACATGTCAGCTGTGTGACATGGGGATGGTTATTCAATGTATGTGTGTCTGTTTCCTTATCTGAAAATGGTGGTAATAATAAGCATCTTGGTCACTGATTGTTGTGAGGATAAATGAGTTAATATTTTTTAAATGTTTGAAACTATACTTGGCCCATAATAATTGCTCAGTAAATGTTATCTTTCACCTATCTGTCTTCCATCCTGGGCTATGATTGAAGACTTTGATTTATCTCTGAGCTTCAAGTTCAATTAGTATCAGTTACTTGGGTTCTTGATAACAGATGTGTTAAGAGGTAGTATTAGAACCACAAAACAGAAAGAAGAGATGAAAAGGAGAGAAATAAGAGGAGGGATGAAAGCAAGAAGAAAAGGTGGAGAGAGAGGAAGAGTAGAGAAAGAGAAAGGAAAAAAGAAAATGCTAGAGTGAAGCTTCAACATTTTTTTTTTTTTTGGAGACACAGTTTCAGTATATTGCCCTTGGTAGAGTGTGGTGGAGTGCCAGCTAACAGCAACCTCAAACTCTTGGATTCAAGTGATTGATTCTCTTGCCTCTTCCTCCCGAGTAGCTGGGATTAGAGGTGCCCACCACAACACCCAGCTATTTTTTTGTTGTAG
>CAUYQV010073680.1:0-25497 GCA_963574575.1 Galagoides demidoff | reverse complement strand
GACTCTCTTTTTTTCCTCCTACAAGGAGAAGTCAATCAAGATTACCTTTAGAAAAATCCTATATGGGGTCTTGATGAGGCTTCAGGAAACGCCATCCTGCCTCCATCCTAATTGTTTCCTGCACTTGCCTGGTGTACTTCTTGTATGGCACAGGTCCTCCCTTGCTTCCATGCCCCACTACAAGCTGTTTGCTCTACTTGAAATGCCTTTCCCTTGTCTACCTATTTCCTGAAAACTCTTTGAAATCCAGCTAAAGTGTTGCGGAACACCACTTCCTGTGGTCTCAGGAAGCTATCCCTGACACTTCGGTCTGGATTAGGTGTTCCTCTTAGCCTCTCCCTTAATACTGTGAGCTTCCTTTTCTATTATCATCATGCTGAATTTCAATTGTTATATTTCTCTGTTTCTTATACACCAAATGCTGAGGTCGTTGGGATAGAGGCATCTTACTCATCTCTATTTGCTCCCAGTTCCTATTACCATGTGGAAGGTGCTCAATAAAAATTTGCTGGATGAGGGAAGGAAAGAAGGAAGGAGAGAAGGGAGGGAGGGAGGGAAGGATGGATGGAGAGAAGGAGGGAGAGGGGGAGGGGAGGGGAAAGGAGGGAAGGAGGGAAGGAAGAAAGGAAGAAAAGGAAGGAAGGAAAGAAGAGCTGACTGTTTTGTTTAATTGCGTTCTGGGTGTGAAACAGGTAGACAGGGGAATGTAAATGGGGGGCATAGAAATTGCACTTTTGTTGACCCAGTTCTGCCTTGGTGGGCTTGTTTTCTTCCCTTCTGTGTGGGGACCTCATCAAACCTGCCAGGACCATTGATTCTGTGACTTTGAAGGCACAACTTTGCTGTGCATGATTTATGAAGGTACTGATGATTTCTTTCCTGGGATGTTCTATCACTAAGGTCTCCCTGTAAGAATGGTCAGTTTAGTAGAGTTTTACCTGAATAGCTCCTTATGTGAACGTCCCCAGCAGCCTTAGTGGGTTAGCTTCCAAGCCCCAGAGGCAACTCGAGATACTACAGTATGGTGGAATCCACTACAGCCACAGATATTTCAAATATACCTGCACAAAATAGGAAATCATTTGATGAACTCTATCTCCAGAACCTCCCAAAATACACATTGTTCTTACAACTTGGGTGAATCAAAGGCATTTTTACATTCCCACACTGTTTTCTTTCTTTTTTCTTCCAGGGAGTAGCTCTGACCCTAGAAGATTCCTAGAAGGGTGTTATATTCTCCCCAGATATGACATATATGCAGCCTTGAGATAGCCTATAAAAGTGGCCCCCAATTCTTCTCTTTTCTATTTGCACACCCCTTTGAAGTGTGATCCTGCAACCCTTCCCACACTGGCTTTAGGCTTGTCTTATAACTTGTTTTGGCTGATGAGACTTCAGCAAAATGGATGAAGCAGAGACTTGATGAGGGAGGTGTTTTGGATTTTGCCTTCTTTTGCTGCTTTTGGGGACCTTGTGACTGGTGGCTACCATGTGAAGAAGCCCAGGCTGGATAATGAGAGACTCAGGGCCTGGTCATGCTGTTTCCTTGGCAGCCAGTTGCCAGTCAGGTAAGTGAAGTTATTATAAATTATCCAGACACCAGCGGATCTATTACCTGACCACAGACACATAGAAAACCCAGCCTGGACCAGAACATTGTCACTGGCTCACAGAATAGTGAGCTGAATAAATGGCTGTTGTTAAACCCACAAGGTTTTAGAGTACTTTGTTACATAGCAAGAGTTAACTGATACATCAAGACTAGTGATTTTACCTTCCTCTCTCCTGAATTGTGTTTCCATATTGATTTGTTCATATCATTGTTCTATTTAATGCTCTCTGGTTGTTCATGAATTTGCCTCTCCGGTGAACTTTGGATACTCCAAGGGCAGTGTCTACAAAATTAATAGGATTTGTGTACCTAAAGCCTAGTCCAGCACCAGGCACCGAGAATGCACTTTGGAAAGGTAGATGAACAAGACAAATGTGTAGAGCTCAATATTTGAATCTTGGTTTCTGTGTCACGAGCAGCCCCTTTACTTATTTCTTCCCTACTCCCCAGCTAGTTCTATAAAACCAGATGTTTGCTATATTCTTGAAATTTTCTATTTTTCCATTCTTTTTTCGTTATAGTGCCTTTAACTCATTTTTGTAATTACTTAGGCTATCTGCAGATAATAGCAAAGACCCAAATTGTTTTCAAAATAGGATTACGTAGTCATAAAAGCCACCAGCCAGAGTGAAGCCTTTTGATAAGAATCCAAGTTTCCTTTTTCTAAGTTACATTTTTCAAATGGCATTATGTGATGATTGGTTCTTATTTTATTTTATTTTCAAGGTGTAAGATTCATATTTCAAAATGAACAATTTTTCCACTGAACACTATTAATTTCATCTTGTCTAAGATGATAACTCTTCAAACAGATTCGTTTAATGTGTCACTTCAGTAAAAATCACTGGTTGGTTAGTGGCATTTTGGGAACCTTGGAAGTCATGGGAAGGAGGCCCCAAGAGATAGAGAAGGTAACTTAGGTAAAGTCATTAACAATTCTCCAAGAAATTTTTGTTAAATAAATTCTCAACAGGGGATTAATAATAAAGGTTACCATTTATTAGGCAGACCCTAGGCTGTGTGCTGAGCATCTATTTTAATTTTCACAGCAGCCACATGTGGTAGGTTCTGTTACCCCCATTTCACAAATGAGGAGGGGTCCTCAAACTTTTTAAACAGGGGGCCAGTTCAGTGTCCCTCAGACCATTGGAGGGCCGGACTGTGGGCCTCGGGACAAGTCAGCTGCTAAGTAGGACAGGCAGCGGTGGCAAAAACACCCGTTGGGCCGGATAAACGGGCCATAGTTTGAGGATGCCTGGCTGAGAGAGTTTAATCAAGCCATCTCTGGTCAGTGCTTGGAATCAAACCTGCTTGTGTCTGATTTCAGAGCTGGTATCCGAACCTTAAGCTTCATAGAGGAAGGATTGGAAAAATAGGATATATTTATGGTAAATCATGTATGTTCTTTTAATGATGAAAATCAAATGAGCTATCTACATAGACCTTGGAAATACTCTCCTTGAAATATTCTCTATGGAGATAAGGTAGAGGCTGACCTAGGTGTGTATGTTGGTCCATATCTGGTTCTGATTCCCCAGGAGTTCTGGGCTTGACATGTTGAGGTCAAGTGGGTCAAGTTGTCCCCACAATTCCTAGATAAACAATCAGAGCTTATGACAGTTCACATCTAGTTCTTGTCTCTCTACCCTCTACCCTCCATCCCCTTTCACTCCATTCTCTTCTCTGGAGAGGAGAATGGCTTCTGGTTTGGTACAGCCAATGGGGAGCAAGTGGGGGATGTTAAAGGGAGGGGGAAGGTGTTCCCCCAACTTGCATTGGCTGTGCCTTTGGCTGGAAGTCCCTGCAGCTTTTCGACTAGCTCTTGCTGCGTGACCCCCCATCTCCTGGGTCCCGAGCCTGCCCCTTCCTTCTTCCCTGTGGCTTGGGATGGTGGTCATTGTCCTGCTGCTGCGCTGTCCTCTGTGGTTCTGACCTCCAGCCCATACCTCTGTAAATCATCTCCTGAGATTACCATAATTTGGGTGCCCAGTCTTTTTATGGCGGGGCCCTGATTGATAGAGAATTTTAGAGGTTATATAGTCCAAACTTTATACTCTATGAAGAGAAATGTGAAACACAAAGTCAGTGCTTGCTTGAAGCAGCTGTTCCATGGCAGAACCTGAACTTGAAAGGCACTGACTTCTTGTTTAAGAAGTCTTGAAGTCAAGAAGTCCTTCTTGAAAGGATTGACTTCTTGTTTAAGACCCTCCCACCTAGCCCAGTGGTATAGCATGAGTTGGGGTGGGTGTTTATTTTATTTCCTTCTTTCTTTGTGGAGTCAAGTCTTCCCAGAACAATTTTTGCCTACCTTATCTCTCAGCTATATGTGGGAAGTTTCTTAGGTAGGACTTTTGCCTTTTCATGGATGCTTCAGAATAAAAAGTGCTATGAGTGGGCTTCTGTGTTTATGTGGTTACAAGTTTAAAAAGCAGTAGAGGCAGGTGGCTTGTGTGTGTAATTAATGCCTTTCTGGGTAAATGGTTTTTATTCTTTATGAAGCGCAGGGCACACATCAGTTTAGTAACATCCATAGACTGAAATGCTAGTGGATCAGGATCTTACCATCAAGGGAAGGTCACACTGTTTATTGAGTGGTATTCAAGTTTGGATTACTGAGGTTGGCTGTCAGATGTACTGGCACAAGATGAACTGTCAATAAATATTTGTTGAATGATCAATGAATGACATGTTGTCAATGAGTGGGAAATAGTTTAAAGTTAGCAGTAGCACGTAATTTGTCTCCACAAATTACAGTCTTAATTCTTTGATTTCTGATGTGCTCTTGGTTGGTTAAAGAAATCTGATGAAATTAACTAGAATTTTGCTGATGCCTTGATTTTTTTTTTTTTTTTTTTTTTTTTGCAGATTTTGGCCAGGGCTGGGTTTGAACCCACCACCTCCGGCATATGGGGCCAGCGTCCTACTCCTTTGAGCCACAGGCACTGCCCTCAATGCCTTGATTTTTTAAAAAATATCTGTTTTCCATACCTGTGATAGAGTAGAAAGAGCACTGGATTTGGAATCTGACAGCCCTTGATTTTAGCTCTGATTCTCTGACTTTTTCTTGTTAGATGTAGCAGGTAACTTTATTCCTTGTGAGCCTCCATTGCCATTGTAAAGTTGGGTTGGGTCGATGTCAACAGAAAAGAACGCAACCTCTGCAAAATAATGGAAGAAGGTTTATGCTGAGCCACATATGAATGACCATGATCCAGGTCATGCCCAAGAAGCCTGGAGCAAGACATGCTGTCATAGTTGGCTTATAGTTTGGTTTTACACATTTCAGGCAATAGGAATTACACATAAATCATAAATTAATACATGGAAGATATATGTTGGTTTGGCCTCCAAAAGTTAGACATCCACAGCAGGGCATTACAGGTTATAGGTGGGTTTAAAGATTCTTTAATTTGTAATTGGTTAAAGAAATGACGCTTTGTCTAAAGACTTGTAATGTTTTAAATTATGATTAAGAAAGTCTGTTAGAGACAAATCACCAGACATAAACTCACACATCTGTTGAATAACTTGAAGACCTACAAGTGTGGTTGAAGCTTTGTCTTACGTAGCCTTAGGCCTGTTAATGAGTTACAGAGGATCTCTCTGAGGAGTGAAAGCTGCATGAGAAGGTATGTCTGACTCCCCTTCTCCTGGCCAGTAACTCAGCTTTAGGGTATTTCTAGGCCCATTCAGTCATCTGGGGGACTTAAGATTTCATTTTAGTTCACAATAATACCTTCCTATAGGGTTTTTGATGGTTAAGTTTTAAAAAATATATAGGCCAGGGCTTTTTTTTTTATTATTATTAAATCGTAGCTGTATACATTAATGCAATCATGGGATACAATGTGCTGGTTTTATATATCATTTGAAATATTTTCATCAAACTGGTTAACATAGCCTTCACTGCATTTTCTTAATTATTGTGTTAAGACATTTATATTCTACACTTAATAAATAAGTGCCCTTGTAAAATGCACCATAGTTGTAACCCACCAATTAGCCTTCCTCCACCCATCCTCCCTCCCCTCCTCTCCCTATCCTCTTTCCCCTTCTTTGTGGGCTATAGTTGGGTTATAGCTTTCATATGAAAGCTATAGATTGGTTTCATTGTAGGGCTGAGTACATTGGACACCTTTTCTTCCATTCTTGAGATATTTTGCTAAGAAGAATATGTTTCAGTTCCATCCAAGTAAACATGAAAGAGGTAAAGTCTCCATCTTTTTTAAGGCTGCGTAATATTCCATGGTGTACATATACCACAATTTATTAATTCATTCATGGGTCGATGGGCACTTAGGCTTCTTGGTTTTTGAATTAGTGATTATGAATTGGGCTGCAATAAATATTCTGGTGCAAATATCTTTGTTATAAAGTGATTTTTGGTCTTCTGGATATAGACCCAGTAGAGGAATAGAGGGATCGAATGGCAGGTCTATTTTTAGATCCCTATGTGATCTCCAAACGTCTTTCCAAAAGGGACGTATTAGTTTGCATTCCCACCAGCAGTGCATCTCTGGTTTTGGGATTTTGTGATGTGGGCTAATCTTACTGGGGTTAGAGGATATCTCAAAGTGGTTTTGATTTGCATTTCTCTGATGATTAAGGATGATGAGCATTTTTTCATGTGTCTGTAGGCCATGTGCCTGTCTTCTTCAGAGAAGTTTCTCTCCAAGTCTAGGCCAGGGCTTTTTATAGGTTGCAATGAAATTGCAGATGGTGCCTGATTTGGGATGATTTGACTTACAAAGTTTTCAACTTTACTATAGTGCAAAAGCAATATGGATTCAGCACTTTCTAAACTTACAGTGGGGTTACGTCCCCGTAAACTCAACAGTAATTCTGTATTGCTTTTACTATAGCAATAGGATGTTGTAATTGTCTGAATTCACAAACTCTGTGGGACCCTCCTGTGGGACATACCGTTGACATTTTGATCTATGTGCAGAACTAGTTTATCTGCTTAGGATATTCTCCCAGTGTCTGTAAGTTCACTTGTAGTTTTGACTCCCAAGAGATAACTGAAGAAAATTACTAGAAAGCACATTTCTTACCGTAGCTGTCCTTATCTTGTAAGCTGGGGTGTCTGGCAGCCTCTGGGTGTTTGCTGCAAGCAAAGAACTAGTTTAACAACTTTTCCCATTAAAACTTCCTCCCAATACTTTCTTCTTTGTGTTCTGATCATTTCTCTTCCCTCCCTGCCCCCCAAATAACAAAAACAAAAACAAAAAGCCCTCTCATTCTTAAACTGCCAGGGTACTGCTTAAAAGATCTTTATTTCATTATGCTGAACTATATATTTCTCTTCAGCCTAACTCTCCCATCAACTAGCCTAGAGTCTTCCCTTTTACAGCCTAAAGGCTGTGCCATCCCAGACAAAAGAGCGACCTATTCCCCTGAGGTGAATTTTACAGTTTCCCGGAATGCAGGTGCAGCTTGTGTAAGTATTTCTTCTCATTTTTTTATAGCAGATTTTCCTTCCTGATAAATGTAGGTGTGGTTGTGATTAATAAAATGCAAATTTACTTAAGAGCTTTTAAGCTATCTTAGTAGCTTTCTGTCATTCTGTATTTTTTCAATCAACCGATATTAAATAGTACAATTATGACTAAGTGTAGGTTTGAAAAATATTTTGACATTTTGGGGGGGGGTCCTCATTTTTGAAAAATAGATGAGAATTGCTGGGGTAAGCTTTGCAGCTTGTGAAATACTGCCTGAATTCTACCTCTCTGCAGAGCTAGTGGGAATCTACTTGGAGAAATTTGTTGAGGTTCTTGGTCTGGATTTGCCAGTGTCTGGGCAAGAGTGAACTCAGGAACCAAAACGGCAGTCAGGAGTGAGTTGGCCCTAGAAGTAGAAACCAAGTATCAGGTTAAGCTTTCATGGGGAAATTTAGGGTTCTAACACTAATTTGCTTCCAAATAAATGAATATTTAGGGGAAGAGTGGCTAGAGTACTCTGTTGAAACCAAGTGCTTGTCCTGGCTGAATGAAGAAGAAGTGGTTTGAGGAAAAGAAAAGAGAAGCTTACTCATTAAGGAGGAGGATGGCCCCAACTCTCATCTTGAACAGTCATGGTCCTGGGTAGCGCCTGTGGCTCAGTGGGTAGGGTGCTGGCCCCATATATCAAGGGTGGTGGGTTCAAACCCACCCTGGCCAAACTGCAACAAAAAATAGCCAGGCGTTGTGGCAGGTGCCTGTAGTTCCATGAGGCAAGAGAATGATCTAAGCCCAAGAGTTGGAGGTTGCTGTGAGCTGTGATGCCATGGCACTCTATCAAGGGTGACATAGTGAAACTCTGTCTCAAAAAAAAAAAGAATCATGAATGATCCTCCATTTATGCAGAAATACAGATTTTAAAGGGGATTTTCAGCTTTGGGCTATTAGTGTTTAACTATGGTTGGTGGTCCTAGTGCACTTCCTCTCTGGTGAAGAAGATTCCATGACCTTTGCCCAAACAATTCCCTGTGGAGGCGTCTCTTGTGATTTAAGACAAAAAAATAAAGAACATTCCTCTGCCCTTCTGATTATGGGCCTCTCTGGTAGAGATAAAGGTTTTAATTCCTCAAACAGGGTGAGGAGTTTTAAAGAGACAACCTACAACTCCTAAAACATTTTGCCCTTTTTTTGCCCTTAGATCTGTTACAAAAGGGTTCCAAACTGAGAAGATTCCTATGGCCTTTGGATCACTGGCCCTGGGCATCTCTGCTTGCCATAGTAGATAAAGAGGCAGCTTATTAATGATTACGGAGAAGGACAGATTTTCTGGGAAGGGGTGGAAATGAAGATTACATTTCCACATTTTTTTTTTTTTTGCAGTTTTATTTTAGGCTGGGGCCAGGTTCGAACCCACCACCTCCTGTATATGGAGCCAGTGCGCTACTCCTTTGAGCAACAGGTGCCGCCCCATTTCTACATTTTTTTTTTCATTTATTGGATTGTTGCTTAGCAGTTTTAGTGAGGTGTAATTTACATACCATAAAATTCACCCACTGGAAGTGGCTATAGATGAGTGTATAGATCATCTTCCGAGGCAGAATTCATTTCCTTTTTATATGTGAAAAAACTGAAACTCAGGCATTAAACAGTTTATTCAAGATCAAGAAAACAACCTTCTCAGAGGATTTGCATTCTTTATGGGAAAGTCCTGGGAATCTTTAGTATTGTAATGTAAACACCTTCCCCCAAATGCAAAGAATGGGAAATAGGCCTCCAAGTTACCAAAATGTATTACCCCAGACACATTAAAACTTTTACCTTGTATTCTTAACAATAGTTTTCATTTACATTATGGTTATTTCGTACAATTCTAACAAGGTTGCTTATTTGGTTTCCCAGTTGACAAATTAGAAGGAGAAAATTAGAAAAGGGAGACGAGTTGCTCACAAGTAGGTGCATTAACACAGTGGAAAGTTGGACCCAGAGCTACACAGTGGAGGAGGGAAATAGTTTGCTTCTCGGTAAAGTGCGTGGGTTGAACTGAGGTTCCTTCCAGCTCTGCAATCCAATGTGTTTAAGATAAAGGCTATAAAAAGCTGCAGAAAAATGCATAAGAATGAAGAAACCTGGAAAACTGGACTCAAAACTGGAAGGAATAATTCTGGAAAACGGCATTGCTCCTGAGGGCATAACTGTTCCATGGACAGGGCAGTGCTGGATGTTCGTGATGCTGACACTGAGTTTTTAGGAAAAGGGTAAGATTCGTTTTCTAGATGCTGTCTCAGAATGCAAGAAAGAAAATTACTTTTATAAGATTTCATTCAAAAACACTTGTCACAGTTTTCCTACTTAAACATTCACTGTTTGGAAAATTTACTTCATGGGACAGTTTCCTGCTGTTCTTCATTGTTTTATGGGGTTTTGTTCCTCAGTAGAATAATTCAGATAGTGTGTATTGCCTGATACTAATTCAAAGCATTTTTCTATCCTTTTCTATTCAAAGCAGTTAGTACTTTGACAAGATTGCTAGTTCTTCTCATAGCATTGTACTTGCACCCAGCCTATTTACAATCTTCTCACATGGTTTTAGTGTTATCTGATTATGGGTCTGTTAGACGGTCCACTCCTTGAAGACAAGGGCTGAGTTTCCTTCATTTTGGTTTCCTTTGACTCTTAATAAATGTGTGTTAGATAATGACTGAATCAGTGAATCAGTGAATGAATGAACTCTAAATGAGTGAAATTCCTCACTCATCCTATTTCTAAATTTTGTAGATTTGTCTTGTTGAAGGCAGTGCCTCTCGCTTGCCTTTCTAATCCCAGCACCACTACCCTGTTTTATACTGTGCTCCAAGACTACCACTAAAAAAAAAAAATACATCCCCCGCATGCTCATTGTAGAAAATTTAGAAAATACATAAATGGATAAAGATGAAAAGAAAAAAGATCACTAAGAATCTCACTAGCTAGAAATAACCCTCACTGACATTTTAGGGTTTAGGTTTCCATTCTTTTTTCTTAGATATTTGCATATGTAACTCAAGTGTCAGTAGCCACTTAGCCCCGCTGTGAGCTTCCCCAGCAGAATCCACTTGCAGAAAAGTGTGTGTAAGCAGTTTGTAAATTTCCTTTGGGAATAGAGTTGGGGGTTTCGCTTTTAATCTTCCTCTTGCTTTTGAGGTCTCGATCTTAATAGCTTCTGTCTTCTTATTCCTACTTCTTTTATAGTCTTCTAATATCTTCTGCCTTTGTCATTTGTTATCCAGAGAACCTCTAAACATTTTTGTTCTAACACTCTCCTTAGAAAATCATGGTGGATGTGGTGGAGGGAGATATTTCTTTCCTCTTACAGGTAAATGTCTTTCAAAAACGAGTTCAGACTATAGATACATTTTTACGCTTTGTTATTTTTCATTTAGAAGAAATGGGAAACCTTGTGCATTGTTGGGACGTTGTAAATTGGTGCAGTCATTGTGAAAAACGTTACGGAGGTTCCTCAAAAAGTGGAGAATAGAAATACCAATATGACCCAGCAATTTCATGTCTGTATATATTCAAAGGAAAGGAAATCAGTATGTTGAAGAGTTACCTGCACTCCCATGTTCATTGCAGCATTATTTACAGCAAGTAAGACATGGAATCAACCCAAGTGTCCCACAAAGGATGAATAAAAGAAGTTGCGTATACAGTCATGCAGCACATAATGAGGTTTCAGGGAGTGACAGACTGCATGGATGATGGTGGTAATATAAGATTATAATGGAGTTGAAAAATTCCTACTGCCTCCTGATGCAGCCATCGTAAAATGTCGTGCAGTACATTACTCACGTGTTTGTGGTAAGCTAGTGTAAGAAACCAACATGCTGCCAGATATAGAAAAGTATAGCACAGTAGATAACAATGATCATAGACAATTGTGTTACTGCTTTATGTCTTGACTTTAATTTTTAGTGTTATTTTAGACCATACTCCTTCTGCTTGTAAAAAAGAGTTAACTGTGTGACAGTCTCAAGCAGCTACTTCAGGAGGTCTTCTAGAAGGCATTTATCTTAAGTGGTGACATCTCCATGCCCGTTAAGGTGTGGAGGTAGTGGGCAGTGATACTGGTAATCCTCATTCTGTGTAGGCTACTGAGTGTTTATGTCTTAGTTAAAAAAAAAAAAGTTTACAAAGTAAAAAAAGGGTTTAAAAGTAGGAAATAAGGTTATATCACAACGTTATAAAGAAATAGAATATTTTTGTACAGCTGTGCAATGTGTTTGTGTTTTAAGCTAAGTGTTATTGCAAAAGAGTCAAAAAGTTAAAAAAAATTAAAAAGTTTATAAAGTAAAAGGGTTGAAGAAGTTACAGTAAGCTAACTTATTCTTATTATTTTGACCAGGGCTGGGTTTGAACCCGCCACCTCCAGCATGTGGGGCCAGCACCCTACTCCTTTGAGCCACAGGCACCGCCCAAGCTAATTTCTGTTATGGAAGACAGAAAAATACGCTTTTTAATAAGTTTAGTGTTGCCTGTGTTTATAAAGTCCACAGTAGCAGACGGTAATATGCTGGGGCTTCACAGCCACTCACCACTCACTCACTTACCCCGAGCAACGTCCAGTCCTCAAGCTCCGTTCATGGTAGGTGTGCCGTGAAGGCGGACCCTTCTTTATTTTTTATACTGTATTTTTATTGTACCTTTGATATGTTTAGATATGTTAGATTCACACAGACTTACTGCTGAGGTGCAGTTGCCTGCAGTAATCAGTACAGAAACATGTTGTGAGTACAGGTCTGTAGTTGAAGAGCAGTAGGCTCTGTGTGTAGGAGGTTATAGCTGCTAGGGTGGCATTCACACAATGATGAAATCACCTAATGTTGCATTTCTCAGAATATATTCCTGTCATTAAGAAACACATGACTATATATATAACCAAATATTATCTAACCATAAAAAGAAGGAGATCCTGCCATTTGTGACAACAGGGATGAAGCTGGAGGGCTTTAAGTTAGACAAACAAAAATACTACATGATCTCACTTATATGTGGAATCTAAAAAGTGGAAGTCGGAGAAGCAGAGAGTAGAATGTTGGCTGCCAGGAATGAGGGCTCGGTAGGTGGGGAATGGAGAGAAGTTGGCAAAGGGTACAAACTTTCAGTTATGAGATGAGTAAGTTCTGGGATTCTCATGTACAGCATGGTGACTGTAGTAAATAATATTGTATTCTTGAAGTCTAAGAGAGTCAATCTTAAGTGTTCTTGTGTCCTGTGTGCATGTACATCAACAGGTGTGTGGTGATGGGTGTGTTAATTTATTATGGTAATCATTTCACAATATTTATATATATCATATCACTTTTGTACACCATAAATACATGTAACTTTATTTATCAACTATACCTCCGTAAAGCTGGAAAAAATTTTATTGGGAGCAATTGTTGTCATGTCATTAATTCATTTTTAAAATGTTATGACATCTAGTAACTGCATAATTGTCTGCCATAGATTATTTAACAATTCTACTTAATTTGGATATATGGATCATTTCCAGTTTTGATTATTTTTTATATTTTTTTTGATATTTTTTGATATTTTTTGTATTTAAAGCATGTATTGCCACATTCTCCAGAAAGATTATTTGAATTTATACTACTCCACCAAGGGCATCTGAGAGTGTTTGTTTCATAGCTTTCTTGCCAACACTGAATATTATTGTTAACATTTAAAAAAAATGTTTTGCTAATTTAAGAAACAAAAATAATAACCCACTTTCTTTTGTAGTTTTGATTAGGAGTATCTAGCTTTTATCATGTGTTGTCTGGTCTTATATATTTTTTTTAATGAATTGCCTTTGCCTATTTTTAAAGTTGGGTGTTCATCATTATTTTACTGATCTCAAAATAACCTTCATTCACAAGAACATGGGTATTACAGCCACTGTAGAAAATTCAGGATGTATAAAAAAGTACAAAGGAAATAAAATTCTTTATTTTACCACTTATAAATAAATACCATTAAGTTGGTAAATATCCAAATAATTGATTTTTAAAAAAAAAATTCTCTATTTCTATTAATTAAACATTAACTCTTAAGAGAACTTTATGTTTGAAGGACACTTTTTTGCCATCCATGTTGCAGATACATTTTTCTGGTTAGCCATTTGCTTTTTAATGTGTATGGCATTTTAATTCTTTTGTATGATATTTTTAATACAGTCAAATGATTCTTTTGTTATTTCTTAGATGGCTTTTTATGCTTAAGATATCCTTATTCGTCCTTTGGCAAGGTAAATATTTATTGTGATTTGTTTTAGATATCTCATGGATCTTTTTTTTTTTTTTTTGCAGTTTTTGCCTGGGGCTGGGTTTGAACCCGCCATCCTGGCATATGAGGCCGGTGCTCTACTCCTTCAGCCACAGGTGCTGCCCTCATGGATTTTTTTTTTTTTTTTTACATTTCATTCTTTAGTAATTTTCATCATTACACATATATTATGTGATTAAGTTTAATATATACTAAACTCTGTTTCTGAGCTGTTATTCTCCCTTATTAATTTTCAGTTTTTATACCAATACCTTACTATTTTAATTTCTTTAATATCTGATAGGACCATTTTTTTCACAGAATTTTTTAGATGATGTCATCTGAATCTTCCAGATAAATTTTAGAATCATTTGACTCATTCTACATAAACAACACCCTATTGGATTTCAATAGAATTTTTCCTATCTGCTTTTGCTCTTTCAAGATCCAATATTTTATTTGATTCATCTGAAGATATTAATTATACCTTGAAAAGTCAGGACCATTTTTTTTCTTTTAGAGACAGAGTGTCACTTTGTTGCCCTCAATAGAGTGCTGAGGTGTCACAGCTCATAGCAACCTCCAGCTTTGGGGCTTAGATGATTGTTTTGCCTTAGCCTCTTGAGTAGCTGGGACCACAGGCGCTCACCACAACACCTGGGTATTTTTTGTTGCAGTTTGGCCGAGGCCGGGTTTGAACCCGAGTCATGCCCATTTTAGAGTTTGTCGCTGTTTGCTCTAATAATTCTTCTTTTTCTGGTGTTCTTAGTATTGGAGTTTGGCGCTGCTTGTTTTGCGATACTAAGCTATGCATTCATACTGTATGTTAAGAGAGTCTTTTTTTTTTTTTTTTTGAGACAGAGTTTTATTTTCTTGTTGCTGGAAGAGTATTATGGCATCATAGCTCACAGCAACCTCAAACTCTTGGGCTCAAGTGACCTGTGCCTCAGCCTTCCAAGCAGTTGGGACGACAGGCACCTGCCACAATGCCTGAGTAGTTTTTAGAGAAGGGGTCTCTCTCTGGCTCAGGCTGGTCTCAAACTGGTGAGCTAAAGCAGTCTACCCAAAGAAAGGTCTTTCTACTACAAGCAATCTTGAGGACTGTGAGATAAGGTAGGATGCATTTTCAGGCAGGGTGTTTTACTAGCTAGTGTTAGGGGAATGGAGTGAATAGAGGGTGGCAGGTTACCTGTCTGTTCCTGCTTTGATAACCACCCTCACCCAACTCCCACTGTCGGTTGTTCTGGGGCTCCCTTCCATAACCCATCAGCTCTAAGCTTGCAGTGCCCTAGAAGGTTTCCCATGTTTTCCAGCAGTCATTCTCTCTGAGCATTTTTTTTTTTGTCTGGGGCGGGGTTTGAACCCACCACCTCCCGCATACGGGGCCGGTGCCCTACCCTTTTGAGCCACTGGTGCTACCCTCTCTCTGAGCATTTTAGACTGGGTTCCTCTTTCAATCTGATCTACTCTACTGTTGGTTGTTAAGGGATTCTTTATGATTTTCGGTCCAGTCTTGGTTTCTAATGCTGTTATAGATTAAAAAAAAAAAACAAAACCCTAATTATGTACATCAAGGAATTAATATACAGGGGCTGAGGTACAGTGTACCCTGGTCTGTCATTCCAAGCTGATATTTTATATTTTAAAGAGCTTTCTTAAAAATCAGTGTTTAATATTATTAACTTTCAGTATGTACAGTGAGCATGTATATTGATGTCTAATTACTATAAAATAAGTTCCTACCATCAAACTGCTTTTGAATTCCTAAGAGTGACCTCTACCCCATTATGATTGCAGTTACTTGTTTAAAAACTAGAGGTGTGTGACTGTATGACTGCGGTGGCCTATGGGCCACGTGCTGGTTTTGTAAGGACTTTTTTTGCTTATCTGTGCTATCAGATATCATGAAAAGTATGATAATCAGCTTTTGTTAGTGTTTGTGTATTTAATGTGTGGCTGAGGACAGATCTTCTTCTGATGTGCCACAGAGAAAAGAAAAAAAAGATTGGATACCTAAATTCCATGAGAACAGAGACCCTATTTTTTGTGTCTTAGCATAGTGCTTGGTTGTTAACAGGCCCTGTGTAACACCTGTTGAAATTAAAGATCTGGGACTATAGTTAATTTTAACTGTTTTTGTCTGGAGATATTTTTGTCTGGTATCAGTTATTTCAGCTTAATAAAATGAATTGCATTTATTAGCATGAATGAAATGCACGGCTTTTCTTCTTGTCTATGTTAGAGTGAAAATTAATCAGTGCCTTGAATATTTTTTAAGTTCATTTTTAATTGTGTCAAACATGTAAAATTTACCACTTTAATCATTTTTAAGTGCATTGTTCAATAGTGTTAAGTATATAGAGGGTGCCAAAAATGTATACAGATTTTAAGAAAGGAAAAAACTGTGTTACTATATACAGATAACAAAATAGAAATACAAATCACATTTGAGCACCTCTTCTAATTGTGGAAGTCAAATGTGACTTGAATATTACAATTTTAATATAGTTCTTTTCTTTCTTAAAATGTGTGTATGTATTTTTGGCACATTTGTATTGACATTGATGTACAACAGATCTCTAGACCATTTTCATCTTTTGAAATCGAAATTCTATACTTAATTGAAGTACAATTCCTTTCTCCTTCCCCCCCTCAATCTCTGGTAACCACCCTTCTATGACTGTTTTAGATACTTCAAAAAAGTGAGATCGCATATGTCTTTTTAGTGACTGGATTGCTTTACTTAGCATAATGTCTTCAAGGTTCATCCATCTGTAGCGTGTGACAGGATCTCATTCTTCTTTAGGGCTGAATGTTATTCCATTGTATGTATAGAACACATTTCTTTACTCATGTATCTGTTGAGACACATTTGGATTGCTTTCACCTTTGGGCTCTTCTGAGTAATGCTTAGATGAACAGGAACATGCACATATCTCTTCAAGATCCTGCTTTCAATTCTTCAGTTATATACCTGGAAGTGGGACTGACAGATCATCAGCCTCCATCATACTGTTTTTCATATCTACTGCACCATTTTGCATTCCCGTCAACAATGTAAATGGTCCCAATTTCTCAGGATCCACTCCAACACTTGCTTTTCTGATTTTATTGGGTAAGGGCCATCCTCATGGGTGTGAAGTGATTTGCATTTCTCTAATGTGTGATGTTGAACCACTTTTCTTATGCTTATTGAGCATTTGTATATCTTGTTTGGAGGAATGTCTATTTAAATCATTTGCTCCTGCAAGAAAATTGGGTTATTTGGTTTTGATGTTGTTGTTGAGTTATAGGAGTTCTTTATGTATTCTGAATATTAGCTTCTTATCAGACACATGATTTGTGAATATTTTATTCTATTTAATAAGTTATGTTTTCACTGTGTTGGGTTTTTTTCTTTTTTTGGTTTTTTCGCTGCACAGAAGTTTTTTAAGTTTTATTTAGTCACATTTGTCTATTTTTCTATTTTTGTTGCCTGTGCTTTTGGTGTCATATCCAAGAAGTCATTGCCCAATCCAATGTTATGAAAGTTTTTCCCTACATTTCCTTCTGTGAGTTTTATAGTGTTGGGACTTACATTTAGTTCCTTAATACACCTTGAGTTAATTTTCACATATGGTGTAAGACTAGGATCTAACTTTGTTATTTTGCATGTGGTTATACAGTTTTCTCAGCATCAGTTGTTGAAATACTGTCCCTTCCCCATTTTGTTCTGATAAACTTACTATAAGTTGAAAATATTGTGAGTCAAAAGTATATGAAAGTGCATTTTTGACTTGAGGATATTTTCCACATCCAATGGGCTTATCTGGTTGCAACCCCATTATATGTTGGTATGTTGATAATGTGTCATAAATTAACAATTATGATTCATATCCTCAGGTATAGTTGGTGGTAAAAACCATAAACGATCAATCTCAATTCTATTTACAGACTTTCTTCTTTATCTGCCCAATTAGACACTGAATTATTTGGAACCAGAGACTTGGTATTGGCATAGTTTTAATTCCCCACTATGCCCTGCACGTGGAGGATGTTGGATTGGAAGTCAGAAATTTGGACATTTGAACCATGGAATCATGATTATGTTCCTTTTACTGAGAGCTTGTGTGATGAACTTGTGTGACCACTTTAAAAACATTTAATGTTTTTAAATAAGATGATTTCATAGCTTGTTTAATTTCATCATGTCAACAGTGTCACCTAATCTTTCTAGTTGGCGTTTGTGCTACAAGATTTTTTTTCTTTTTACGATTTTCTACTCTTTTCAAAATTCTTTAATTTCACGGTTATCATTTTATACTATATTGAAAACAGATTTGAAGATTTGCCAAATAAATATCAAAGAACTACAGGGAACAGCTATGACCATATATTTCACATTTGAGAAACTGAAGTTGGCATTACCCCTGTCTAATAATGGAATAATTCTCATATTCATGAGAAATTGTTAAGAAAGATGAAGCAATGAGAGGGTTGTTGTGCTTCAACTTACAGGAAATCATAACGGTACCTTGAATGAAAGAAAACGCTGGGAGGGAATATCAACACAGTTTAAAATTTTTTTCTCTTTGGGCACATTAGATAAAGGAAGAATAGGATAAGTACAGATGTATATGTTGATTCTAAGTACAAGTTTGGGGGCTATGACATATTTTAATTTAGTCTATCCTTACTGTTGCTGTTTATTTCTCTTCCCACTCCAATGCACACGAACTAAAACGTACCCATACACCTGGACCACTCATCATTCTTGGGCATTTTCTGAGTCTCCTACCTCTGAATCCTTCCTTGGCATTTTCCACTTAATTGTCTCATTGAATTCTATTCAGTATTCAATATACAACTTAAATACTGTTATGTATATTATTAACTTTTCTCAGTTGAAATTAATCATTCCCCCAATCTACCTCCTCCCTACTCCTTTAGGCATCATATATAGGATACATTATGTGTGACTTTGACTGCACTTCCCACACGTTGCCTTATTCGACACATACATTTGTCTGTCTTCTCTCAGCTTTAGCCTTCTCGGGGACAGGTAGTTGGTGATATTTTTCTTTGTGTCATACCAAGGAACCATAACAGTTATTGCCCCATCGTAGTTACTCATAAAAAGAGCTTAGAACAAAGTTTTCTAAAAAAATATTTCAAATTTCTAAATGAAATATGTAGGCAGGATTAAAATATATAGAAGATATTAAGGGGAGTATATTATTAGCGTAAATTTATTGGTTCAAATTTGTGACATTTGATTCTTACAGTCATCCAAAAGAGCAGTGAGGCTGATTTAATAAACTGCTAATGCAATTTGCGTTTATGGATGACAGTTGCAGTCCCATCAGTCTAAGCATCCAATTTAATTTTCTCTTTCTCTATCTCTGTGTCTCTTTTTTCAGTCTCCCTTTGTCTTCCTTCCCTTTGCATGATATCAAGAAAATCTGGATTCACACAGATGAGTTGCAAATGGCAGTATTTTTTAAATAGCTTTCTCTTCAGTTTAACTGATCCAGTGTTTTTTAATAGCTTGCTCTCTAATTTAACTGATGCAGTAGCTCAAAGGAGTAGGAAATGCTACTTTCAAATTAAAATCACAGCAAGTAACAAATGCACACTGTTATTAATTGTTAAATGTTCAGTTTAAAGAGTCAATTAATAGATTCCTCAGCCAGTTTAATTTGTCACCATTTGGCAGAAAATATCGTATGAATGTATCTTGTCATTTAATTGAGTGGAACACACATTTGTCGTAGTATTGAGTTTGCTTGTACAATTTTATATGAGTAGACATATACAGATCTGATTTTTTTTTTAACCAAACAGAAAAGTAAAAGACCTGTAATCTTCTTAATTGGTATCATATTTTTAAGAAGTTCAAATATCTACTGAGAAGTTTTATTTTGAGGACTCCAGGGAAAGGCAGTTAATCAGGCAGCACAAATTAAGTCATTTGGGGTCTCCCTTGTATTGAAATTTGATAGAGAATGCTAGTGAGTGTGGGTGATGCTTTTTATTGGAGTTTAAAAAATGATTATTGTATTTTAACAATGAAATCTGAAGCAAATGTCTGTAGAACCCTGGAAGTACAATTTGAATACCACATGGCTAGCATAAAAAGATGTTAGCTTGGGAAAGATTCCTTGTGTCTAACTTTTTCATTTTTCCAAACGTGAACTGTGATGATGTGTTGTAGAGTCTCCAACACAATGTCTATCGTGTGCATTTTCTTAAAGTAATGAATAAATCAGAAAAAGGAAAGAATATTAAATATTAATCTTTGTTGAATGCTTCCTATGTGCCAGATGCCCAGCTGAGTGCTCTGAACAAACCCGGGATGGTACTATTATTATTCTCATTTTACATGTAAGAAAACTGAGGCATAAAGAGATTACTTAATGTGTTTGAAGTCACCCCCCTTATACTTTGCAGAGTATGGATTTGAATTCTGGCTCTGTGATATTCTGAAAAATAAATGTTTACCCCAACATTATACCATCATCATGCATTTAGCAAGTGCATTGCTTTGCCTAGTAATTTATTTTTGTTTAATTGTAGCTGATTTTATGCAATCCTAGAAGGCTGATCTTTCTGTTTTGTTTATCATTTTCATGGGACTATGATAATTCTTAATTTTCTGTTAACCCTCAGAAGTATGTTTGCCCATAGCATTTAAAGAAACAGACCGTGTCTGGGCACTTGGATTTGGAAAGGACATTTGGTCTTGCCAGTGAGCACTGCCACATTCTTTTCAGTTCAGGCAGATGCACTGATGTGTGTGGGGCGTCCCTCCTGACATTGTTTTATTGTGGGCAGAAGAGAAGAAAATAGCATTTAAAACCAAAGCCCTTAGTTACTATTATTATTTTTTACTTTACATTTCAATGATTGTTGATTTTGTGGCTTGAGAAGAGTAGTCTTGCAGACCACAAAGGAAAAAAAAAAAAACTCAAAAGAGTCAAAGCAAAGGCCTTGAAATTGCTGGATATGTATGCTCCTTTTAAGAGCTTCTTGTTATATAACAAAGCATAAAAAGGAAAAGCAAGTGGTTTTTGTTTCAAATGATAATTATTTACTTCTGGTTTCAGCAGTTGTTTAGCTGGCAGATGTGCGGAGAAACTTAAGAAAAGCCTCACGGTCTCTGGGGAAGAATAAGTCAGTACGCAACTGTAATATTATATTGTGCCATAACGTATCAAGTGCTATGGGATCTCAATAATGGGAGTAAGTAGCTGGGGGCGGGGTACAGAAAGGAAGGACTTTTACAGTAGAGGTGACACTTCAGCAAGGTCTTGAAGGATGAGTAGGAGTTTGCAGGATTATGAAGTGAGGTCTACAAATGCGGCCTCTTCCTGACTTTGGCCTATGTGTTTCCCTGCATTTTCATCTATCAACCTTTTCTTCTTCTCCTTTAATGTCAGGAGGAAACACAACTGAAAATGACTGAACTAAAATACTCCTTTAGTTTTCCTATTATTTTTGCTAAGAGGTCTTAAAAATATACAATGAATTTTTTGTTTTGTTTTTACTCTAAAGTATAGAGCCTTTATTTAATCTCTTTCTTTCTTTCTTTTTGTTTTGGAGACAGAGTCTCATTTTGTTGCTCTCAGTAGAGTACCATGGCATCACAGCTCGCAGCAACCTCCAACTCCTGGGCTTAAGTGATTCTCTTGCCTCAGCCTCCCAAGTAGCTGGGACTACAGGCACCTGCCACAACCAGTGCCTGGCTATTTTTTGGTTGTAGTTGTCATTGTTGTTTGGTAGACCCGGGCTGGATTCTAACCCACCAGCTCTGGTGTATGTGGCTAGCGCCTTAGCCACTTGAGCTACAGGCGCTGAGCCAGGAACACATTCTTCTTAGTAAAGCATCACAAAAATGGAGAAGCAAGAATCCAGTGTACTCAATTCTAATATGAAGGCAGTAGATGATCTAATACATGGTGGGGTGTAGAGGGATGGGAGAGGGGAAAAGGGACAGGGATGAGGATTCATGATGTATGGCACCCCTCTGGGAAGTGGGACACAATTACAAGAGGGACTTTACTTAATAACTGCAATCAGTGTAACCTAATTATTTGTACCCTCAATGAATCCCAAACAATAAAAAATAAATAAATAAAGTAAAAGAAATAACTTATGTAAGAATATGGCATTTTTATATAGCCACACACACACAAAAATGTTCTGCTTTGTTGAGTCCTTAAACATACCAAAGCTTGATCTGTTTTGGGATTGGAATATTGATTTACATTGTTGACTAGGTGACTATCCAAGGTCTGCAGAGCGAAAGCAAAGCACCTACACACAGATGTTGACCTGCATCATCCAGGTCATTGCTATAACCCCGGCAGGCTTCCGCTGTGTTGTCAACCACACTATACAGTGGTATTCTTCCCGGAGCCAGGCCTCTCTCCACTAGATGGTGCTAATACTTGCTGTTGCAGCTCCAGCTCAGGGTAAAGGCAATTTAGTAATAAAAGGTGAATCATTTATTCAATATTTATTTAGTACTGTGAACCAGATCCTACAGGGGTTGTGAGATAACTAGGGAGGAGACCATGACCTTGGGAGGGTATTCTCTTATTGTTGTACACAAATAGCAAGAGAACCAGTGGAAGAGCCCATCAAAGAGAGGCAGTCTGATAAAGTGGGTCAGCACACCGCTTCTGGGACCAGAGTGCCTGGGTTCACATCCCAGCTCCTTCACTTACAAATTCACTAACTAAATAATTTAATCTCTCTGTGCCTCAGTTTTCCCATCTGTAAAATGTGAATAATAATACTATCTCCCTCATCCGGCTTCTGTGAGTTAAATATGTAAAGCACTTAGTTAGCACTGTAGCTAATAAAATTCCCCAACCCCAGCTGCCAGCAGCCAGCATGCAAGTCCAGTGAGGGCAGTGAGCTTTGTCTTATTATTTACTGATGTGTCCCACATATGCCTGCTACAGGGCAGCCACTCCTCTTGATTAAACATGTTGAGTAAATAAGGGAGGGTTAGAGGATGGCTTTGCAAATTTAGCTGAATGAGTGATGTACAGAAGCATGGGTCTGTCCGGGACTCAGAAGCTTTCCAGTTTGCTCAGTTTCATCTTGATTTCTCTCCTGCTCCTTCTGAAAAAGTATCTTTCATATTAAAGAATGCCATTTTTAGCCGGGGGCGGTGGTTCACGCCTATGATCCTAGCACCCTGAGAGGCTGAGGCAGGAGGATTCCTTGAACTTCAGAGTTTAAGACCAGCCTCAGCAAGGGTGAGACCCTGTCTCTTCTGAAAATAGAAAAATTAGCTGGACATTGTGGTGGGTGCCTGTAGTCCCAGCTACTCAGGAGGTGGAGGCAGGAGGCTTGCTTAGACCCAGGAGATTGAGGTGGCTGCGAGCTAGGCTAACGTCATGGCACTCTAGCCTGGGCAACAGAAAGAGACTCTGTCTCAAAAAAAAATAAAAATGCCATTTTCATAAAAGTCTTCCTGAGAAAATGCAGTGATGCAGAAGATGGTTTTCTGCAGCTCTTCTGCTGGAGAAGAAGGATCCCATGCAGACCTTCCAGGCCCCGGGGACCTCTTCTGGGGGACTGGCCTCCTGGGGTTGTCGCCACTCCTCCTGTCACCTTCTCCCTGGCACTTCCTCTCTTCATTGAACAAACATCTTGAAGGCAAATGTCAAGACTAGGAATAAGAAGAGCTTAATTTGTCACATTGAGTACAGCTGTGTGTGGAACTGCAATTTGCATTTTAATGTCCTGCTTATTCCAGAAAAGTGGCATTTTACAGATTTCCTGTATTATTCATGAATTTCAGGGCTTTGTGGTTTAAAAATAAAAGTTCAGGTAATAACTAAGAATAAAGCAAGTTAAACTCTGTCAGGTTTTCTCACTCTTGCCTGGTCTCATCACTTTTTCATCTGCTGAAGCAGTCCATAGCCTGCTCCTATGTTACCTTTCCAGATATTAGGAACAAATACATATGAAAATGTTAACTAAGGCACCACATCTGGGCTTCCTCGTTAACTTCACATTCCCAAGACAACATGTGTGGCTGAAACAAAAATGAAATCACTGGCCCGCATTGAGACACAAACAGGTATCTGGCAGCAAGTACCACAGCTTTTTCCTGCTGATGAAGTGGATGAATTATCCTCAGTGAGGCTGCCCTTGGCCACTTGCATTTACAGGGTGGGAACAGCCCCAGGTGCTGACCCTCCTGGTTGGGATGTGTGGGGTTTGTAATGTGAAATATGGGTTTATCATGTGTTTTAATGAAAACACAGATTGGTCCAGGTCAGAGATAACCCTGGACATACATGCTGAGGAACTGCCCTCCCCAGAAATGTCTGGAATGAGCAGTGTGTAAGAAGGAAGCCAGGCTGAGTGAAAGCGCTTTGCAGCAGGGCCACATCCCTGGGGTGGCATGAGTGGAGGCGAGGAAGCACACTCCAGGGGCAGAGACGTTGTGCCAGCGGGTTGCTTAGCAGGTAGCACTGTGACTGCTTCCCAGCTCTCCCGAGAAGTGCGCTAGCGAGGCTGCAGGCCTCTGCATTGCCGTGTTCTGGGCTCAACCCTTATCATCAGGTTTACGGGGCAGTCTGAGTAAGAAATGTTGGGGGAAGAACCAATACAGTTTTATGGACTAAGTAAAGAGTAAGAGTGGACCATAGGGTTATTTAAAACACAGAGGGTGCCAAAAAGTTTGTGTGTACATTTTTTTTTTTTGCAGTTTTTGACCGGGACTGGGTTTGAACCTGCCACCTCCAGTATATGGGGCTGGCACCCTACTCCTTTGAGCCAGAGGTACCGCCCAAACTTACACACATTTTAAGAAAGGAAAAATTTGTATTAAAATTGTAACACAGATCATGTTAGACTTGGGCAATTATAAGAGATACAAGATACGATGTATAAAATGGCAAACATTATTGGCATACATTGAGTATTATAATTTTAATACAGCCTTTTCCTTTCTTAAAATGTGTACACTTTTTTTGGTGCCCTCTGTATATCACAAAGTAGAGACTGGAGGTGGATTGCTCAGAGTGCAGTGCTGGTTCTTGACTAAAATGGCTGTTCCCACAGGCAGTGTTAGGATTGATGGGGAAATGCATCGAGTGCATTGAGTAATTCAGTCAGTATTTATTTAGTACATGTGTACCAGCGTGTGTGTGTGTGTGTGTGTGTGTGTGTGTGTGTGTGTGTGTGTGTGTTGGGCAGAGAGTGGGGAGCAGGCAGACAGGGGACATCACAAAGGCTACCAGAATTTGCATCTAGAATTTGAAAAATTCTCTAGTTGGTTTTCGCTGAGAAGACAGAGTTCAAAGTATATGTCACTGCAACTTTAATTAGACCATCTCAGTTAGAGATTTAGGTCTTTCTGAGTGATCAAATACCTTTGATGTTTTAATTGCTTGTAAATGATGTCTCTGGGACAAAGAAGTCTTTTGCTACAGTTCCCTCTGCGTATTTCACACATTCATTTAGCCAACCAATATTTATTCAATGCCCATGTCATATCAGCCGTCATGCTAGAGTACAGATTTAGTATTGAACGAGGAAAGCATGGTTTCTGTCCTAGTGCATCTTACATTATGGGGGATCCAGACATTTAGGTGGACACCTGCCGTCCTGTGCAGGTGGTGATGAGGAGGTGCCCTGAGAACTCAGAGCTCACTGAGACTGGGGCATCTTTCTGGAAGTGACTTGCAAGTTGCCATCTGAAGAATGAGTGTTCCCAGCAGAGGATCAGCTGTGGGATGGAGGGAGCTAGAGCCTCTTCTGGAGCGGTTGACAGCCTGAATGGTTGGTGAGTGAGCTGAAAAGTAATGCTGAACTGTCTGTGCTGGTGCTAAGGATGCCGAGTTGAGCAATCTGCTGCCACACGTCATTCTGGGACAAGGTAACCCTTATCAGGCCTTCTCCTGACTGATGCCCTTGGAGAGAGGGTTGGCTCCACAGAGGACAGAGTGAAAGAGGGTGGTCAGGTCAGCACACGTTGATTCCTAGTCCTTAAGCAAGTCTCTTGCTGTCCTGACGCTCTATGAGACAGCCTGAGTTGTAGATTGTTGTTATATATGCTACTCCATTTATGATAATATTGGGTGAGTAGCGTTAGAAAACTCAATAGTCACAGAATTCATAGTCATAGCTGTCACTTATTGAAAATGACCTAGGTGT
>CAUYQV010073679.1:0-51461 GCA_963574575.1 Galagoides demidoff | reverse complement strand
TGTGATTTCGTCTTTACCATTTCTAATTGAAGAAATTAGAGATCTAAGTTTTTTTTTCTTAGTTAGGTTGGCCAAAGGTTTATTTATTTTATTGACCTTTTCAAAAAACCAACCTTTTTATTTGTTAATCTGATGTATAATCCTTTTGTTTTCAATTTCATTTAATTCTGCTCTAATTTTGGTTATTTCTTTTCTTCTGCTGGGTTTTGGATTAGAATGTTCTTCTTTTTCCAGTTGCTTGAGTTATTAACTTCTTCTCTTGACATTTTCTTGAGGAAGGATTGCAGAGCGATAAATTTCCCTCTTAGGACTGCCTTTGCAGTATCCCAGAGGTTTCGATAACTCATCTCTTCATTATTGTTTAATTCCAAGAATTTGGTAATTTCCTTCTTGATCTCGTCTTTGACCCAAGTGTCATTGTGCATAAGGTTATTTAGCTTCCACGATTTTGTTTGGGTCTGCAAGTTCCTGTTGTTGCTGAGTTCAACTTTTATTCCGTGGTGGTCTGAGAAGATGCAAGGGATAAGTTCTAGTCTTTTAAATTTGCTGAGGTTAGACTTGTGACCTAGGATGTAATCTATTTTGGAGTATGTTCCGTGCTGATGAATAAAATGTGTACTCAGTTTTATTAGGGTGAAATGTTCTGTAGATGTCCATTAAATCCAGATGCTGAATGGTTAGGTTTAAATCTAGAATTTCTTTGCTAAGCTTCTTGTTGGATGATCTGTCCAGCATTGCCAAAGGGGTATTAAAATCTCTGACTATGATGGATCTGGGAGTAATCAGGTTGCTCATGTCTGTTAGAGTGTCTCTTAAAAACTGAGGTGCATTCTGATTGGGTGCATAAATACTGATAATTGAAATCTCATCGTATTGAGTACTACCTTCAACAAATATAAAGTAACCATCATTGTCCTCGCTCACTTTTGTTGGTTTAAAACCTATTGTATCTGTGAATAAAATTGTAACACCTGCTTTTTTTCTGCATTCCATTAGCCTGGAATATAGATGACCATCCCTTCACTCTGAATCTATGCTTGTCTTTTAAAATAAGGTGAGTTTCTTGTATGCAACAGATATCTGGCTTGAGATTTTGTATCCAGTCAGCCAGCCTGTGCCTCTTTAGAGGGCAGTTTAAGCCATTTACATTGATTGAGACTATTGATAATCCTGGCATAATTTTGGATATCGAGTTTTTTGAAGGTTCATTGGACATCTTTGATCCATTTGTCATTGTGGAGATTGGAATTTGATCAAAATTTTCTGGGTGGGTTTATTTATGTGGGGGAGGATTGCATTGGTCCTTATGGAGGATAGGTTTGAGGATATCCTGGAGGGCTGGTTTAGTAATGGCAAATTTCTTCAACATGTGAATATCATTAAAATATTTAATTTCTCCATCACAAATGAAGCTCAGTTTAGCTGGATAGGGGATTCTGGGTTGAAAGTTGTTTTGTTTTAGGAGGCTGAAGGTCGATGCCCACCCTCTTCTAGCCTGAAAGGTTTCAGTAGAGACATCTGCAGTCATTCTAATATTCTTCCCCTTGTAAGTTAATGTTTTCTTGCATCTAGCTGCTTTCAAGATTTTCTCTTTCATGTTAACTTTAGTGAAGTTGATTATGATATGCCTGAGGGATGTCTTGTTTGGGTTGAGTCGCGCTGGGTTTCTGAAGCTATCTGCTATCTGAATTTCAGGATCCTTTGGCATGTCTGGAAAGTTCTCTTTTGGGCAGCACCTGTGGCCCACAAGGGTAGTGCCCTGGCCCCATATACTGGTGGTGGTGGGTTCAAACCCAGCCCCCAGCCAAAAAAAAAAAAAAAAGAAAGGAAGAAAGAAAGTTCTCTTTCATAATTTCATTAAGGAGAGCCTCTGTGTTTTGTGAAGCAACTTCGTCACTTTCAGGGATTCCTATGAGGTGAATATTAGTTTTCTTCAAATTATCCAAGATCTCTCTGAGTGAGAGCTCTGTTTTTGCTCTCCATTTGTCATAATCTTTGGAAGTGTGGGCGCGTTCAATGTCTTTGTCTTCAGTGTCAGAGATACTATCTTCTGCCTGGTCCATCCTCTGAAGGAGGGATTCAACTGTACTCTTCAAATATTTAAGGGCTGCAACCTCCTATTTCAGTGTTTTGTAATGCTTGATCATTTTATCTTTGAAATCATTGAATTCCTGGGACAACTTTTGAATGATTTGAAGTTCTAGTTCCCTCTTTTCCTCCAACTTGTTGATCTTATTTGCTATCCAGATTCTGAACTCAATTTCTGACATCTCAGACATCTGTTTATGGAAGGGGTCTTCAATTGTGTCTGCCCCATCCTTCCTTGCTTGGGTTAATCTACTCTGATTATTCTGGTTGCCAGAGTTTTTCCACTGATTCCACCCCATGTTGAATTTACACCTTTCAGAAACCGTCCCTAACAGTGTTCTGCCAATGGCTTCTTCTAGTTTTCTCCTGAGCATGCCACAGCAAGGCCCTGGGAGGCAGGTCCAGCATGCATGGTGATGCAGCCTGCCCCTGCAGGAGTCAGTGTTGATCTCAGGTCTCCAAGGCCCTGGGAGGCGGGCACGACCTGCCCCAGTAGAAGTCAGTTGTCCTCATTGACCACCAAGGCCCCAGAGGTGGGCATGCAGCTGGCAGAATGGTGCAACCCTCCCCGGCAGGAGTTGATGGTGATTGCAAGCTGGCAAGGCCCCGGGGAAGTGGGTACGCAGCTGCACAACCTGCCCCAGCACAAGTCAGTTGCCCTCACGGGCAGCCAAAGCCCCAGAGGCTGCGTGCAGCTGGAGGGACTGCATGACCCTCTCCAGCAGGAGTTGGTGGTGATCGCAGGCTGGGAGGCCCCGGGAGGCAGGTGCGCAGCTGCACAACCTGCCCCAGCAGAAGTCAGTTGCCCTCACGGGCCACCAAAACCCCAGAGGCGATGTGCACATGTGCAGCTGACAGGACTGTGCAACCCTCCCTGGCAGGAGTTGATGGCGATCACAGGCC
This sequence comes from Galagoides demidoff, assembly GCA_963574575.1. Taxonomy (NCBI): domain Eukaryota; kingdom Metazoa; phylum Chordata; class Mammalia; order Primates; family Galagidae; genus Galagoides; species Galagoides demidoff. The sequence continues at coordinate 48,470 of CAUYQV010073679.1, read as the reverse complement.
GGCAAGGCCCTGGCAGGCTGTCAACCAGCAGCAGCAGAAGTCAGTTGCCCTCACGGCCACCAAAGCTCCAGAGGCAGGCACACAGCTGGAGGTGCAACCCTCCCCAGCAGGAGTGGATGGTAACCATGGGCCAGCAAGGCCCTTGGAGGTGGGCGCAGCAGTGTGACCTGCCCCAGCAGAAGTCAATTGCCATTAAGGTCTGCCATAGCCGCGGAGGCCACCAAGTGGTGGGGCGTGTAGCCCTCCCTGGCCAGCGTCAATCCCAGTCACTGGTGCCAAGGTCCCAGGAAGTGCAGATAGCAGCCGGGGAGACAGCTGAGTGCAGAATGTGCTGGCTGAGGGGGATCCATCTGAGCACAGAAAGCATGGATCAAGCAATTCTCCTGGTGAAGGACCAGGACAGGGGCTTGGTCTTGCAAGGGTGGGTGGATGCTGTTCTTCTGTCTCCCCTCACTGTTTCTGCCAGCAAGGGGAGGTTTGGTGGACTGGAAACTCAAAATGATAGTGCAAACACCAATTTCACTTTTCTGCCTGAGGGAGGGTGTTCTGAGTCTCAGCCAGGTTCCTCCAGGGTGGAAAACTTCCCTGTCGACAGCTCTCACTCATGGAGTGAGAGAATAGGTCCTCAGTTTATAGATGGCCTGTAGGAGACTCGGAGGAGTGGCTGAAGAGGAAACAAAGGAAAAGCACAACTTTCTTGGGGCAGGGGACGGACGCTATTCCTTTGGGGTGTATTATGTACCTGTGGATTGTCCTCTAGGCATCTCTACCTGTCTCGGAAGAGGTGTCCTGCTGGTATCACCCTTCTCTCTTGGCTGGGCTCCCAGTCTTCGACTTTGTTGGGTGTTTCTCCTTTATCCTTTCCTCTGGACAGGAGCCTCTGTCAGAGACTGGTGCCAAGACAAAGCTTTTGAATGCTCCCAAATGCTCAAAGAAGAAGAGAAGCATAGAGCAAAAATGGATTATTCTCTCAGAGAACTCTGGGATAATTCAAAGAAAACTACTATTCACTTTATAGGAATTCCTGAAGGTGACAAGGTGGCTTTGAAAGCCACAGATGCTCTACTGCAAGAGATAATCGAGAAGAATGTCCCAAACATGGCAACTGATTCTGAAATTCAGATAGCACACAGTTTCAGAATGCCAGCATAACTCAACCCAAATAAAGCATCTCCCAGACCCATTATAAGTAACTTCACCAAAGTGAATATGAAGAGAAAATTTTGCAAGCAGCTGGATGTAAGAAACCATAACCTACAAGGGAAGGAATATTAGAATGACTGCAGATCTACCTGCTAAAACCTTTCAAGCTAGAAAAGGATGGTCATCTATCTTTAATCTTCTAATATAAAATAACTTTCAACCTAGTATCCTCTATCCAGCTAAACTGAGTTTCATTTATGATGGAGAAATTAAATACTTTAATGACATGCAAATGTTGAAGAAATTTGCCATAACTAAACCAGCTCCCCAAGATATTCTCAGACCTATCCTCCATAACGACCAGCGCAATCCTCTACCACCAAAGTCAACTCACTCAGAAACTTGATCAAACTCAAAATTCCACAGTGGCGAAAGGATTAAATAATGTCCACTGGACTTCTGAAAAACTCAATACCCAAAATACTACCAGGCTTATCAATACTTTCAATTAATGTGAATGGCTTAAGTTGTCCTCTACAGAGGCATAGAATGGCTTACTGGATACAAAAACTCAGGCTAGATATCTGTTGAATTCAAGAATCTCATCTTACCTTAAAGGTTACAGGGGTACAAGTGAAACTCTCTAAGAGTAGAATCAGAACGTTTTAAAACAATAACTGAGAAAATGACATGAAGACTGTGTTGATCAGTTTGATGGAAGTATTTCGGATTGCATGTGTACCCCAGAAGTGCATTAATGTACATAGTTACCATTCAAAAAAATAAAATAAAATAAAATAAGTTAAATATAGACTCAGGGTGAAGGGATGGTCATCTATAATTCAGGCAAATGGAAATCAGAAAAAAGCAGGTGTGACAATTTTATTCACAGATACAATAGACTTTAACCCAACAAAAATAAGAAAAGATAAGGATAGTTACTTCATATTTATTAAGGGTAACACTCAACATGATGAGATTTCAATTATTGACATTTATGCACCCAACCAGAACGCACCTAAATTCATAAGAGAGACCTAACAGACATGAGCAATTTGATTTCGTCGAGCACCATAATAGTCAGAGATTTTAACACCCCTTTAGCAGTGTTGGATAGATCCTCCAAAAAGAAACTAAGCAAAAAAATTATAGACTTAAACTTAGCCATCCAACAATTGAATTTAACAGACATCTACAGAACATTGTATCCTAACAAAATTGAATACACATTTTTCTCATCAGCCCATGGATCATCCTCCAAAATTGATCACATGTAAGTTCACAAGTTTATTATCAGCAAATTTAAAAGAAGAAATATAATTCCTTGTATTTTATCAGACCATCATGGAATAAAAGTTGAACTCAGTAACTACAGGAATCTGCAGACTCATACAAAATCATGAAAACTAAATAACCTCATGCTGAATGATTGCTGGATCATAGATGAGATTAAGAAGGAAATTACCAAATTTTTGGAAGAAAATGATAATGAAGACACTAAATACCAGAACCTCTGGGATACCACAAAGGAAGTCCTAAGAGGGAAATTTATAGCATTGCAAGCCTTCCTCAAAAGAATGTAAACAGAGGAAGTCAACAACTTAATGGGACATCTCAAGCAACTGGAAAAGGAAAAGCATTCCAACCCCAAACCCACCAGAAGAAAAGAAATAACTAAAATTAGAACAGAATTAAATGAAATTGAAAACAAAAGGATTATACAACAGATCAATAAATCAAAAAGCTGGTTTTTTGAAAGGTCAATAAAATCAATAAACCTTTGGCCAACCTAAACAGAAATGAAAGAGCAAAATCCCTAATTTCATCAGTCAGAAATGATAAGGGCCAAATAACTCCTCAGAAGTTGAAAAAATCTTTAATGAATATTACATAAAACTCTATTCTTAGAACTATGAAAATCTGAAGAAAATAGACCAAAACTTAGAAATGCACCACCTTCCTAGACTTAGCCAGAAAAAAGTGGAAATGTTGAACAAGCCTATATCAACTTCTGAAATAGCATCAGTTATAAAAAAAATCTCCCCAAGAAGAAAAGATGGCTTCACATCAGAATTCCACCAAACCTTTGAAGAGAAACTAGTATCTATATTACTTAACCTTTTCCAAAACTCAGAAAAAGAAAAATACTCCCCAATACATTCTATGAAGCAAATATCACCTTGATGCCCAAACCAGGAAGAGACCCAACAAGAAAAGAAAATTATAGACCAACATCTCTAATGAATATTGATGCAAAAATATTCAATAAGATCCTAGCAAACAAAATTCAGCAACACATCAAACAAATTATACTTCACGACCAGGTGGGTTTCATCCCTGGGTCCCAAGGATGGTTCAATATACACAAATCCATAAATATAATACATCACATACACAAATTAAAAAACAAAGACCATATTATTCTCTCAATTGATGCAGAAAAAGCTTTTGATAATATCCAGCATCTTTTCTTAATCAGAACGCTTAAGAAAATAGGTACAGAAGGAACATTTCTTAAACTGATAGAGGCCATCTACAGCAAACCCACAGCCAATATTACATTGAATGGAGTAAAATTGAAATTATTTCTCCTTAGATCAGGAACGACACAAGGTTTCCCATTGTATCCACTGCTCTTTAACATTGTAATGGAAGTCTTAGACATCTCAATCAAGCATGAGAAGGCAATCAAGGGTATCCAAATAGGATGAGAGGAAATCAAACTGTCACTTTTTGCAGATGATATGATTGTATATCTGGAAAACCCCAGTGACTCCAGGAATACAGCAGCATCTCTTAGAAGTGATCAAGGAGGCTCAGTGCCTGTGGCTCAAGTGGCTAAAGCACCAGCCACATACACCTAAGGTGGCAGGTTCGAATCCAGCCTGGGTGCGCCAAACAACAATGACAGCTGCAACCAAAAAATAGCTGGGCATTGTGGCGGGTGCCTATGGTCCCAGCTACTTGGGAGGCTGAGGCAGGACACTCACTTGAGCCCATGAGTTGGAGGTTGCTGTGAGTTGTAGTGCCAGGGCACACTACCCAGGGGGATAGCTTGAGGCTCTGTCTCAAAAAAAAAAAAAAGAAGTCATCATGATCAAGGAATACAGCAGCATCTCAGGATACAAAATTAATAATCATAAATCTATAGCCTTTATATATACTAACAATAGTCAAGGTGTAAAAAACTATCAAGGACTCTATTCCCTTCACAATAGTGCCAAAGAAGATGAAATATCTGGAAATGTATCTAACAAAGGACATGAAAGATCTCTATAAAGGGAACTATGAAACTCTAAAAAAAAAAAAAAAAGATAGCTGAAGATGTTAACAAATGGAAAAATGTACCATGCTCATGGCTGAGAAGAATCAACATTGCAAAAATGTCTATACATCCCAAAGCAATCCTCACATTTAATGCAATCCCTATTAAAGTACTTCTGTCATACTTTAAAGATCTGGAAAAATTAGTACTTCATTTTATATGGAAACAGGAAAAACCTCAAATAGCTAAGATATTACTCAGAAACAAAAACAAATCAGACTTCAGACTATACTATAAATCTATAGTCATCAAAATAGGATATTATTAGCACAAAAATAAAGAGGTAGATGTATGAAACAGAATTGAGAACCAAGAGATGAACCCTGACACTTATCATCATTTGATCTTTGATAAGACCATCAAAAATATAAATTGGGGGAAAGATTCCCTATTTAACAAATGATGCTGGGAGAATTGGCTGGCAACTTGTAAAAAGACTCACACATTTCTCCTCTAACAAAAATTGACTCTCACTGGCTAAAGGACTTAATCTTAAAACATGAAACTATAAAAATTCTTGGAGAGAGTGCAGGAGAAACACTTGAAAAAATTGACCTGGGAAAATACTTTATGAGGAGGACACCCCAGGCAACTAAAGCAAAATCAAAAATACATTACTGGGATCTGATCAAAGTAAAAAGCTTCTGCAATGCCAAGAACACAGTAAGTAAAGCAAAGAGCCCTCAGAATGGGAGAAGATTTCTGCAAGTTATATTTCCAACAAATAATATAATTCTAATAACCACAATTCACAGAGAACTCAAACTTGTTAATAAGAAAAAAACAAGTGATCCTATTTCTTTGTGGGCATGAACAGAAAGAAGCTTCTCTGAAGAAGATAGGCACATGGTCTACAGACACTTGAAAAGTGCTTATCATCTTTAATCGTCAGAGAAATGCAAACCAAAACCACTTTGAGATATCATCTAACTCCAGTAAGAGTGGCTCACATAACAAAATCCCCAAACTACAGATGTTGGCATGGATGTAGAGAAAAAAGAACACTTCTACACTGATGGTGGGAATGCAAGCTAGTACGTTCCTTTTGGAAGTTTGGAGAACACTCAGGGATCTAAATGTAGACCTGCCATTTGATGCTGAAATTCCTCTACTAGGTGTATATCCAAAAAAACAAAAATCACACTGCAACAAAGATATTTGCACCAGATTGTTCATTGCAGCTCAATTCGTAATTGCCAAGTCTTAGAAGAAGTCCAAATGCCCGTAAACCCATGAATGGATTAATATATTGTGATATATGTATACCATGGAATACTATGCAGAATTTTAAAAAGATGGAGACTTTACCTCTTTTATGTTTACATAGATGGAGCTGGAAAATATTCTTCTTAATATAGTATCTCAGGAATGGGAAAAAAATCTGATGTACTCAGTACTACTATAAAACCAATTTATAATCACTCACACTTTCATATGAGAGATGAATCACAACTATAGCCCAGGATGAGGGAGGGAAGGGAAGGCAGATGGGAAGGGGATGGTTCGATAGAGGGAGAGTAAATGGTGGGACTACACCTATGGAGCATAGTGCAAGAGTACAAGGCAAATCTATCAAGTATTGAACACAAGTGTCTTAACACTGTGGTTAAGTAAATGAGGTGAAACATATGTTAATTAGTAGTATGCAAGAACTCTAATTTGTACAAATAATCAACACATTGAATCTCACAAAAGAATAAATATAGTCATGATCTATGTATGTATAACTTAATTTTAAAAATGGCCACCAACCAACCAGTTGTCTTAGCAATATTTAAACACCATTTAAGTAATGGGGATAATTTAGGAGAGATATTGTCAGGTTAGATGTCTCATAAGGCAGTAAATTGAATTTAATAAATTTAATGAATTCAGTAAATTAAATCTAGACTTTTATCCTCAGGCTTCAGGTGCAGAGACTGAACTTTCTCAGTGATGACTCATGCCAACCAATTCTCTCATAACTAATGTACTACCTCAATTGCTAATTTATTATTTGCAATAGAAATATACCACTTTTCAATGAGCATAAAACTTGTGTTTCTTATCTGAAGCATCCTCTCTAGCTCCTTCCCAAAATCAAGAAACCATGGGAATCTGGTTTGGTGACTATACAATCAGACCAGGAAAGCTGATAACTGGGAACATTTTTCACTTTAGCTCTGAGAAATTTCATATCAGAGATTTTCATTCTAGGAACCACACTAATAAGTCCTCCAAGTCATTTTCTTCACCAGTTATACCTTTCTGAATTTTGTATTTCTCATAGTCATCCCATTCTGTTGATACATTTGAGATATTACTATTACTGATGAAGATGTCATCAAGTCCTTCCTAAAGGTAACTGAAAAGTCATTCAACCTCTGTTTTGATTAATTAGACAAACTCTCAGAGTTGGAGAGTGGAGTAAGCAATGCTTCACCAGAGAAAGGGAAAGAGGGGAAATAATTCTCTTTCCAAAATGGGCCATCAGTTAAGAGGAAACATTTAGAGCAAATGGTTATGTTACTTTGTTTAAGAGAGTCATTTACCTCAATCTCATTCACCTTCAGGCTTCTAAAAGGATAATATAGTTGTTCAGCTTTGGATATTTTGTGCTTTTGAGATGCAAAATGACTTAAAATTAGAAAATAGAGGAAGATAGCAGGAAGTTCTGGGTAGGGTTCTGGGTGGCTCTTGTGGTCTTTACTTCCAACAAATGAAAATAAAGGAGGTTTATTACTGGGAATTATGAGGTAGCTTCAGCTTTTAGATGTTTATTCCACAGTTATTTGGATTCATGATGTTTAATGAGGATTTGTAAAATCTATAAATTAAAGCAGAACTTTTATTGCAAATGTACCCATAAGGACAATCGTTTATGTTCAGATATCTAGAAATTGATAGTATTCCTTACAATGATCTTATTGCCTGTTGTTTGAGTATTACCATTCCCATTTTATGTTGGTTCTATTTTATATTGGTCATATAATTGAAATTATTTTCTTTCTAATTATTTCATAATTGAGATATTATCCACATATCGTAAATCCATCCCTTTTGAATGCACAATTTCAGGGATATTTTGCATATTCACAAAGTTGTTTCATCACGTCTAAAAGAAACCCATTAGCAGTCCCTCTCCATTCCTCCCTCTACTCAGTCTCCATTCTTTTATTTTAAACTTAAAAATGAACTAAACCCCAGAAATTCCAAAGGACCTTCAAAAGATAACAAATCAATTCACAAATGAATGATCTTGAAGAACAGTGTGACATTACTATTTTCATTTTGCTCTAGTTATTTTCTTTTTTTTTTTTTTGAGACGGAGCCTCAAGCTATCTCCCTGGGTAGAGTGCCATGGCATCCCAGCTCATAGCAACCTCCAACTCCTGGGCTCAAGCGAGTCTCCTGCCTCCACCTCCCAAGTAGCTGGGACCACAGGTGCCCGCCACAACGCCCAGCCATTTTTTGGTTGCAGCCATTATTGTTGTTTTGGCGGGCCCGGGCTGGGGATTCGAACCCACCACCTGAGGTGTACGTGTCTGACGCCTCTAGTTATTTTCAATGGCATGAATATATGGCTCCATGGCCTACAGTAAGCTAAACTCCCTCATTCAGTGAACATTTAGTACTGTTAGGATGAATCTATTTTCCCTCTAACCGTATACATTCTTGTTGCATTATTTGTACGAAACTCCCAGTCATGAGGTTTCCTTGGTGTTAATGCAAAAAAAAAAAAAAAAAGTCATGCAAACAGCCTCTAGAGGAGATTCCATCTGAAAGTCCCCAAATGTTTTGTGAGAATTCACATTTCATTTCCCTAGACATAAAGGCCCTGGAGGATTTTCAAGAGGTGCTGACATTAATGAATATGAATAGAGTGCACAAGAGGGTACCAAGCACTAAGGTTGGCATTCAATACATATTCCATGTATACTTTGCAAAAATCCTGAAAGACATTTATCATTCCCATTTTATAAATGAGTAGATTGAAGCAAAAAGAGGTCAAATAACTTCCCCAGCATCTAACAGCTAGTAAATTATAGAACTAAAACTCCGGACATTGTTTCCACTACACCATTCTGACAACTATGAGGCAAAAGATGAATTATGAATAATTTCCCCAATACAAGAAGGACTTCCAGGCATTCTGGGGAATTCTGGGTAAAAGTTGATCAGAAGACTATGTTAAAAGTTGAGTTAAATAGTTCAGAAATGAGAGCAATGGATAAATATACTAAGAGTAAATCTCACAAGTGAAATGCTATTGTAAAAGGAGTATTTTTCATTACTATACTCTTTTTTTTTAAATTAGTGTTGGGGATTCATTGAGGGTACACAGAACCAGGTAACACTGATTGCTTTTGTTAGATAAGGACCCTCTTATATTTGTGTCCTGCCCCCAAAAGGTGCACCACATCTCTTGACCCCCAACCTGCTCCCTCCTTCCTTCTCAGGTCTCCCCATCCCCACCCCCCCACCAAGTACTAGGACCATAATCGTCCTCATACCAGAATTGAGTACATAGCATTCTTATTTCTCCATTCTTGTGATGCTTTACTAAGAATAATGGGTTCCACAACCACCCAGGTTAATACAAAGCCTGTAAAGTCTCCATCTTTATAAGTGCTGAATAATATTCCATGGTATACATATACCACAGCTTGTTAATCCATTCCTGGGTTGGTGGGCATTTAGGCTGTTTTGTTTTTCATCTACATTTTGGTGATTATAAGTTGAGCTGCAATAAATAGTCTACTACAAGTGTCTTGTGATAAAAGGATTTTTTTTCCTTCTGGGTAGATGCCTAGCAATGGGATTGCAGGATCAACTGGGAGGTCTGGCTTGAGTTCTTTGAGGGGTTTCCACACAGCTTTCCAAAAGGTTGTATTAGTTTGCAGTCCAACCAGCAGTGTAAAACTGTTCCCTTTTCTCCACATCCATGCCAACATCTGTAGGTTTGAGACTGTCATGTAGGCCATTCTCACTGGGGTTAGATGATATCTCAGGGTGCCTTTGATTTGCATTTCTCTAATAATTAGGGACAATGAGCATTTTTTCATATGTTTGTTAGCCATTTGTCTGTCTTCTTTAGAGAAGGTTCTATTCATTTCTCTTGCCCAGTGATCTAAGGGATTGTTGGCTTTTTTAATGTTCATTAATTTGAATTCTCTGTAGATCCTAGTCATCAAGCTTTTGTCTGAGTCAAAATATACAAATATCCTTTATAGGTTATCTGTTTGCTTTGGTTGTTTTCACCTTAGCTGTAAGGAAGCTTTTCAGTTTAATTAAGTCCCCTTTGTTGTTGCAATTGCCATGAAGTCTTCCTCATAAAATCCTTCCCCAGGTCAATAGCTTCCACAGTTTTCCCTACACTTTGTTTGAGGATTTTAATTGTTTTGTGCCTTAGATTTAGATCTTTTATCCATCTTGAATCTATTTTTGTGAGTGGAGAAAGGTGCAGGTCCAGTTTCAGTCTTTTACCATGTGGATATCCAGTTCTCACAGCACCATTTGTTGAATAGGGTTTCTTTCCCCCAGTGTATGTTCTTGTTTGGTTTATCAAAGATGAGGTGGCCATCAGATGTTTGGTTTATCTCTTGGTTTGCTATTTAGTTCCAAATGTCTATGTCTCTATTTTTCTGCCAATACCATGCTGTTTTGATCACTATGGCCTGGTAGTACAGCCTAAAGTCTGGTAGGCTGATACCTCTGGTTTGCTTTTATTACTAAAAATTGCCTTGGCTGCATGAGCTTGTTTTTGGTTCCATACAAAATGGATAATTATTTTTTCCAAGTCTTGAAAGTATGATGTTGGTATTTTAATAGGGATGGCATTGAATCTGTAGATTGCTTTGGGAAGTATAGACATTTTAACAATGTTGATTCTTCTCAGCCATGAGCATGGTATGTTCTTCCTTTTTTTGGTATTCTCTACTATTTATTTTCTTAGAGGTTCATAGTTTTCTTTATAAAGTTCCTTCACCTCTTTTTTGAGGTGCATGCGTAAGTATTTCATTTTCTTTGGAGCTACTGAGAAGAGTATTGTGTCCTTGATTTCCTTCTTGTCCTGGGTGTTACTGGCATATACAAAACCCACTGATTTGTGGACATTGATTTTATATCCTGAGACATTGCCATATTTTTTGATCACTTCCAAGAGTCTCGTGGTTGAGTCTTTAGGGTTCTCTAAGATCATATCGTTGGCACAGTGCGAGAGTTTGACCTCCTCCGCACCCTTTTGGATTCCCTTTATTTCCTTCTCTCGCCTGTTTGTATTGGCTAGAACTTCCAGCTCTGTGTTGAATGTCTGCCTTTTCTGTTACAGCCATCCTGCCATCCTGGTGGGTGTGATGTGACATCTCCCTGCAGTTTTCATTTGGAGTTTCTCTGTTGGCTAATCACATTAAACATCTTTTCTTGTGACCATAGCTTCTTTGAAACATCATGTACAGGTCTAAATATAGTATGAAAGAAAAAAGTCATTATACATGTATGGCCTTTTATTCTGGAATAAAAAGTCATGCTATATGCTTTGTGAGACCTAGCAGGATGCGGCTAAGATAGTGAGAGGAGGGTACTCTAACCTATTAGCAGCAAGGATACATATTTGAATTTTTCCTTCACTTTGCTTCAGCCACTTTGGCCTTCTTCAGTTTCTCAAAAGAGCAGGTTTATTTGAATCTCATGGCCATTGTGCTTGCTATTCTTTTGTAAATGGCATTTTGCATGACTCATTTCTTGTCATTATTTAGGTCTTAGCTTAAATGTCACTTCCTTGACCTGCTAACGTCTGTTCAGTTCCAGCTAAAATAGCCACTTACCCTTTATTCTCCTTCTGCGACATCACCCGGTTTAGTTCCTTTATGGTACTCTTGCGATCTAAAATTATCTTATACATTAAAAAAGCACCAACAACTTATTCATTTTTGTTGCCTGAATTCTGTGCTAGAATGTAAGTTTCATGAGCAGAAATGGGTCTGCAAATTTTGTTGTGGAATACTCCCCTAGAACAGTTCCTGGCATAGAGCAGGTCCTCAAAAAAAGCTATAATTCGGTATTGAGATTTTGAAAAAACATTAAGGAGTCTTTCCTTTCATTGAAGTCTTTTCCTTTCATATTAACTTTCTAGAAGTCTGAAAAAGGAGAAAATGAGTAAAAAAAAAAAAAGGAGTGTAGTGAATGGAATGAAATGTTTGCTTCCTGAGCCCCAGTTTCCTCACCTATAGCAGGAACATGATAACATTTGCCTCCTTGAGAGTGAAGGAAGACATCAATGCAATATAACGTATATTAAGTACTAGGTGCAGAGTAAAACTCAGTACAGTTTTCCCCTGGTGCCCTTGTGGGATTGGTTCAGGACCCCCATGATACCAAAATCCATGGATGCTCAAGTTCTTTCCATAAAATGGCAGAGTATATTTTGCATATAATCTATGTGCATCCACTATATACTTTAAATCAGGGGTCCTCAAACTTTTTAAACAGGGGGCCAGTTCACTGTCCCTTAGACCATTGGAGGGCCAGACTGCATGCCCCCGGATGAGTCAGCTGCTAAGCAGGACAGGCAGCAGCAGCAAAAATATCCAGTGGGCCTAATAAATGTCCTACGCAGGCCGCCTTAGTTTGAGGACGCCTGCTTTAAATCATCTCTAGATCACTTATAATACTTAATACAATATAAATGCTATGTAAAAAATTATGCTATATTGTTTTATTTGTACTTTTTTTTTCTTTGAGACAGAATCTCACTATGTCGCCCTTTCACAGCAACCTCAAACTCTTGGGCTTAAGTGATTCTCTTGCCTCAGCCTCCCAAGTAGCTGGGACTACAGGTGCCTGTCACAATACTTGGCTATTTTTTGCTTGCAGTTATCATTGTTGTTTAGCAGGCCCAGGCTGGGCTCGAACCCTCCAGCCTTGGTGTATGTGGCCGGCGCTTAACCCTCTGAGTTACGGGCGCTGCCTTTTCTTATCTTTTTTGTCTACATTTGGTTGAATTTACCAATGCAGAACCTGTGGATATGGAGAGACATGTATCTATGACAACTATTATCATTACAAAACCTGTCTTACATTAAATCATCTCTTAAATTAAAAGGCAGAGTTACATGAAATGGCATTTCACATTCTGCTGTCATGCTGGAACAATTGCATCATTACTCTGGCAGGTGGCTTAGTCCACGGGGAACATACGTTTTATGAGCTTTTTTATTTTTTAACTTTATTTTATTTTTTTTTTTACTTTTAAAAGTACTACATAGTCTTATGGAAAATACTTTCAGTACTTTTAAACATTAGTGTGCAAAAAACTCCACATCACTGTTTTCTTTAAAATTAAAAAAAAAAGAAGAAAATAAACTTTAGTGCTTGAGAAAAAGCAGAAGCCCAGGGCACAGAGACCACTTCTTTGCTTGCCCCAGATAGATGAGCCAGATCCCTGGCTGCGGAATGACTCTCTGTAATCCCAGCAGTCATGTCTAAAGCCCACTTTTATCATTCTCGGTGAACGGCATTTGTACTTTCAGAGGCTTTCTGTTTCCTAGACTTGGCCAGTACTATTAAAATAATTGAAAACCCTAAAATATATTGTAAAAGAGAATAGTTTAATATGATATCAAGAGAAAATAATAGAGAAAAAATGTTCTACTGAGGCTAGAAGCAGGAAGATTTTACATCCCATGGGCAGCCTCTCTAGGGGCAGCTCAGCATTTTATCTTACATGAAAATACAGTCATTCCATCAAGGAAGGGGACTCATGAGGTGGGCAAGGCAACTCTCAGCCAAGACCTGGATTTTTCCCCTAGCAATTTTATTTAATTCATATTTTTGTCCTATCCTCCTATTTAAATATATTTTCTCTGCAAGTAACCTCATAAAATTTTTGCAAGACCTCAGTGAATTAATTCACATGAAGTGCTTACTCCAGTGCCTGACGGGGCAAGGTGTTGGCTGTCTTGCCATTGTATCCACGCCCTTCAGCTGGCCCAGCTCAGCTTCCTTCCACTTCAGAATCTTACCTTAGGCAGTGACTTTGGAAGTTGGCAGCACAAGGGACAAGAACTCTGCCTCTTTCCTGCCTGGCTGGCAGGAAACACTTTACTCCACTTCTCTTTCTGGAGATAAGAAATCTAGGTAGAATGGTGAGTGACAACTAATGGTTATGGGTTGTTTGGGAAGGGTGTGGGGCGGTGTGTGGGGATAATGAAAATATTGCTGAATCAGATACAAACTATTTGGATAGCTTCTCCATATATTTATTGGTATTGTTCTAAAGGGTGGAAGAAAGATTAATGCATAAAGGGCTGTGTATCTAAAAATGTGCAAATTTTATCCCTTGGGCACAAATTCCCACAAAATTCTCAGTTAAAGGATAGTTCCACTGTCATATAAATTTAGGGTGTGCACAATTTCACACTTTAGGCACCTGCCACAGTGCCTGGCTATTTTTTTGAGACAAAGTCTCACTCTGGCTCAGGCTGGTCTCGAGCCAGTGAACTCAGGGCAATCCAGCCACCTCGGCCTCCCACGTGCTGGGAATACAGGTGTGAACCACAGTGCCCAGTTCATGAAAATTTTTAAAGATCATTAATTAAATTATTTTCCAAAGAAGTTCAAAGCGTAGTATATGTATAAATTTCTTTTTGTGTGTGTATGTGTGTGTGAGACAGAGTCTCAAGCTATCGCCCTGTGGTGTCTTTGCTCACAGCAACCTCCAACTCTTGGGCTTCAGTGATTCTCTTGCCTCAGCCTCCCAAGTAGCTGGGACCACAGGCGCCAGCCACAATACCCAGCTATTTTTGGGGCTGTAGTTAGCATTGTTGTTTGGCTGGTCTGGGCTGGATTTTGAACCCGCCAGCTCTGGTGTATGTGGCTGGTACCCTAGTCACTTGAGCTACAGGTGTCAAGCCAATATATTCTCTCTTAAATTCTTTTTTTTTGATCAACATAATTTAAGCATGCCATGGAAGTGTATAGGTTCAAGTGTGCCGTGAGATTAAAAAAGGTTGAAAAACACTGTCCTAGAGGTAAAGAACTACCCTAACTGAGTGTTCCCTCACTTATTCTATCACATAATCTTGTTCTCTTGCTGTAAATGTTATTCCAATTATTCTTTGTGAGGCTGGGAAGGACTGGTGAGTAGCATTAATGCCAGGGAGCTATCTTTGAAGAAAGGTCTCTGCCAGGACATGGCATCTGACTGACCATCATAGGCCTCAGGCTTTAGGTTTCTCCTCTGTCACATGATTACATCAGTGGTCTTCAGACTTTATTTAAAATGGAGCATATTTTAAAGTAAAACGGAAAGCACATGTAGTGAGAATAAGCTGGAGTCTGTCAGGCTAGGGCAGACAGGACAGGACACAGCGGGTCTGCTGGGTTTAGGTCCTGCCTGACCTCCCCCCCTGAATCCCATTCTTACTGTTTGTAAATTTATCTTCCACCCTAAGATACTGTCCTTGGGTAGTTTAGGTGGGTTGACTTGGGAGGTTAACTTTGGAATTGGAATGTTGTAATAGGTCACTGAGTTATGCTGGTTATTATTTAGAATAGGGGTTGGTGTGGTCTTTGCTTTGAACCTTTATGTATAAAACTGTAATTTTGGAGAGAGAAGAACAGAACAGTCTTGGAGAGGCCACTCTCGCTGCTGTCCAGAATCCCAGCCTTCTGACAAAGTTCCGCGGACCTGTCCCTGTCTTTGCATATTGGCTGACAGCGACAGGCAGCCCAGACCCTGTTTGTCTGGTAACAAAACTCCAATATCAGATATGTTTATAAAAAGAGGTAGTGGTGGACTTGGGGGCCTGTTTATCTAGTCCCCCCACAGGGCATCCCGTGGAAGCTCTCCTTAGCAGTGGGAAACCTGTGGACAGGGTGGGAGGACCTCTAACTCCCCTCCCCCAGCTAAGTTTCTGCCTTTTCTTTTAGACGGATGTTCCCTGTCCTAAAGATTAGTGTCACAGGGCTGGACCCCAATGCCATGTACTCCCTCCTGCTGGACTTTGTCCCAACTGACAGTCACCGCTGGAAGTATGTTAATGGTGAATGGGTGCCCGCTGGCAAGCCAGAGGTCTCCAGCCACAGCTGCGTCTACATCCACCCCGACTCCCCCAACTTTGGGGCCCACTGGATGAAGGCTCCCATCTCCTTCAGCAAAGTGAAGTTGACCAACAAGCTCAACGGAGGTGGGCAGGTAGGAGCCGGTTGCCCGGACACCCAAACTGGCCTCTGCACAATACCAATCAAAAAATATCAAGGGTGCATTTAGGTAATTAGAGGTGTCCTCACCAGCCTCTTCTCCTGCAGAAGCCAATTATTCCCTGGAGTCCAAATGTAAACAGGAATAAATAGCTCTTAATTGGTGCTTTCAGTTTTTAATGGACTTCCTGATGGTAAGAGGGTGAGAGAGTGCAGTAGTTTACTTAATCATCAGGGCCCTTTTCATAGTTTCTTACTGCAGGGCTTTTTACCCAGCCTGGGGAGGGAGATGTTTGTGGGTACCAGGGTTTTGTTAGTCCCTCTCCCCTTTTTTGGTGTAAGTGGCATTTTGGCAATAGACAAATACTTTAATAAAAAGCTGCTCCTAAATGAAATAATTACTCCCTCCACTTGGGCATTATGATAATTATCAATAGACTATTGAGTTAGCTTTGGTTTTTCAGAAAAAAAAATAATAATTCAAACCATAAATAAGGAAGGTTTTATTTAAGGCCTGCAATTAAAGTAAACAAGATTTGGGGGAGCTTTCCTCTCATTGTCTAGGGCAGGGTGGTGAATTCCAGTCCGCTGTATGAGGCTGTTAGTTACTTTATAAAATGCAGACAGTATCTGGGGATTACAGATGTAGCCTGCAGGGAGGACCAGGCTGAGTTTCTCCTCCCTGTCTGTGTGCGTGGTCTTGCCAGCCTCCTGCCCCTTCTCCTGGTGCTCCCTGTCTGCTCTCTCTGTGCTCAGTGAGCGGGAGCAGGCCTTCGAGTTTGAGGAGGTGGAGGAAAATGCCACCGTACCTCCCTACCACATGCACTCAGCTAGTTCTTTATTGAAACCAGAAATTGGAAAGTAAATTGCTATTGCCTACAGGATTTCATGAGGAGATTTTCCATAAACCTGCCACTTGAACCATAAAGAGTGGCTTGTACTGGATTCCATGTAAGCATCAGATGTCAGATTTCAACACTCTTGAGCCACATGTAAAAACACAGCCGCTGTCAGTATTTTGAATCATTGGGACCTTCATATGAAACCCCACCCCAATGTATTTTTAATGGATTGAAATCCACATTATTGTGCTGAAAACAGGGGAGAAGGGAAAAAGGAAGCCAGGATTTTGCCATGAAATCGAGCGCTCTTAAGAGCAATTTCTCTCTGGCAACCTCCCCACCTTCCCTCCGCCTCTGTGTAGGCTCCAATGCTGTGCTTTCTGGGAGAATCTGTATGGCCGCCCCCCCACCCCCCAAACACACACATGCCTGCCATTAACTTCTCAAAAGTGCAGGTGACCTAGAATTTGAAATGTGTTTCCCTAACCCAGTGAGTGCTGAGCTTGAGACCAATCAAAGCTGCTGGCTTGTCTATCACCTGCAAAACACCGGGCTTTTGCTTTTCTCCTCTTTCTCTTCCTCTCCCACCTCAACAGATAATGTTGAATTCTCTGCATAAATATGAACCCCAGGTTCACATCGTGCGTGTTGGCGGTGCCCACCGAATGGTCATGAACTGCTCCTTCCCCGAAACCCAGTTCATAGCCGTGACTGCCTATCAGAATGAGGAGGTAAGAGAGTGTGTGCCTGTGTCACCCTGGAGAGTGTGGCAGGATGGGGAGGGAGTCCTCCTCATGAAAGATTTTCCAGGACTCAGATACTCTCGC
Source organism: Galagoides demidoff (assembly GCA_963574575.1). Taxonomy (NCBI): domain Eukaryota; kingdom Metazoa; phylum Chordata; class Mammalia; order Primates; family Galagidae; genus Galagoides; species Galagoides demidoff. The sequence goes on along the minus strand of CAUYQV010073679.1, from coordinate 31,152 downwards.
AGAGATGAAGCTAAACAATGGAGTAGCTGTTCTCCACCTCCTCTCTTTTGCCTGTTTCCAAAAGCATGTCCTCTGCTGGTGTCAAGAAGGTACACTTGTGCGTTATTATAAAACTCCTGAGTTAGGTTGAAAACTCAGAAGTCTTTCTTTTGGGGCCCTGATGTGTTCTTGGCCTGCACAGAGCTGGCCTTCGGGAACAGGCAGGATGGGGCACAGGCTATGGGGACTGTCCTCCCCTGCTCTAGAAGTGATTCAGATGTGCAGTCCCCTTTGGGTTTGGGGTTTTTATTATGCTATTTGTCCTGCTTGTGCATGTTTAATATCCAAGCACAGGTGGGTCTTTTCCTGCACAGTAACTGGAGCCACCCTGGCTGTCAGAGCCACGTGGTCAGTGTCCGGCCTCTCTGAACTGCTCTGGGGTCACTGTGCACTCCAGGGGTGCCCTGGCCTGCTGTTCATCAGAAGCACCTGGAGATGTCTGGATTCTTTTTGATTAAACTTGAAAAACAAATTGAAAGGTAATATGTATTCATTTAAAAAACACATAGTAAACCAATATTACGGAAGTAAAAAGGAAAACTAAAAGGTTGACATATTAATTATTTTTCTTTTGCCTTTGGAATCTCACTTTGCACGGACACTACAAGTAATCGCTTAGAGTGTGTTTCCTTCCACACATTTTCTGTGCATAAATATATATGTATGCAAATGTAGATTTCCTCACATAAATGGCTCATGTTGTGTATATTAATAAATTTTATTAATCTGTAAATTAATTTTTTCCTGCTTTAACAGTTTAAGATGGATATCTTGCAGGGTTTTTTTTTTTGGCCAGGGCTGGGTTTGAACCTGTCACCTCTGGCATATGGAGCCGGCACCCTACTTCTTTGAGCCACAGGTGCCGCTCAAGATATCTTTCTATGCAAATAGGTCCAGGCATATTTCTTTTTCTGTAATGCTGCAGAATATTCAATTGTATGGATATACCATATTTCATGTACATAGCCACCCACCAGTGTCCATTTAGGTCAGCGGTTCTCAACCTGAGGGTCTTGACCTCTTTTTAAAAATAAAAATACATTGCAGCATTAGGAAGGTTGAGAACCACTGATTTAGGTTGTTTTCAGTTGTTTTATTTTCTATTATAAATAATGCAGCAATGAATTTCCCAGTGCCATCTATCATCAAGGGAAGTGTTTGCTTAGAATTTTGATAGACATTGGCAAATTGCCTTCCCCTAAAGGGCATCTCTCACGCCATTGTTACTGGCTATTATCAGCCTTTTCCATCTTTGACAATCTCATAGGTTAAAAGAAGGATATCTTGTTCTGGCTTTAATCTGTATTTCTTTACTCAGAAGATTTAAAAAAACAGATTTGGGGCTGCCACTCAGCCAGCTGAGTCAGGCTTTCCAAAGATGGTGCCCAAAGTTGTCGTTTGAAAAGTCACCTGAGATTCTAGCACTTATCCAGGTTTGGAAACTACTGTTTTAGAACCTACAGGTGAAATTAAGTGGCAGAGTTAGCTCTTACCACAAGTGTACACCGAAAATGGAATGTCTTTCCTATAAGTAATTTGACCAGAGCCCCTGCGACATGCCAGTGGGAACAGAATGCTATCTGATCAACGTCCCTCAGCTGGTGGCAGGGCATTCTAGGATTACTTGGCTGTCTCTCAGACAGGCCTCCTCCCTGGCCTTTCACCCTGGGCTGGAATCTGGGGATAGGAAGGGTGGGTGGGATGTTTGTGACTCAGGAGGTGCAGAGGACTAAAGAACAGTCCCCTAGTCCCCTGTTGGCCTGCAGGCAAGGCCCCTACCCCCTGGCCTGCTGCTGGCTCTCTTAGTTGGTGGCCCAACTTGTCATTTGGCTGCCGAGTTGGTAAACACTCAGAAGCTTTTCCTGCAGGTACTGGACATCCTCACCTGATTGGCTGTGATGACCCATCTAGCAAGCTCCCCATCCTGACTCAACTTCTTCTAGGCCTTAAACATGCTCCCGGGCAATCAAGCTCTGGAAAATCAAGCCCCAGAGCCTCCCTCTGCCAGCAATGTCTGCTTGCCAAGTCAACGCAGATGTACCCTGAGAGATGAGAGGATGTGGGGGTGGGTAGGGGAGGCCAGAACCTCCCTGTACCCCTGCTGGCCTCATGTATGCCTCTTGACCTCTCCAAGTTTAAGTCAAAAGAAAGTTCAGGTCATCCTTATCTGTCTCCAAACCTTTCCTCTGTCTTTCTCCTATTTTTTCCCCACAAGCTCTGGGCCAGAAAGAGTTGGGTATTAATTTCGCTTTTCTTCCTTCTACCAGAGAATAGCTAATCTCAGGCCTTTGATGACACAGATCTTCTTAATATTCATTTAGTCCTCAAATATGTGTTGGGCATTATTATTAGATGCTGAATAAAGTTCTAGATGCTGGGAATACTGCAATGAAGATGACAGACGAGTACCCTGTCTTCAAGGCATTTATATCCATCCCAGTGGGGAGATGGAAAAGCCAATATTTCTCTCTCTCTCTCTACCTCTGACATTCTCTGTGTCAGATGGTTCTGACTGAGGGGATAAAAAGAAGAGTGATAGTGTTTGCATCAACATGGCCAAAAGAGGAAGTCAGTGTTTTCCAACCTTTTTTTTTTTTTAATTTTATTTGTCTTTATTTTTTGGAGACAGAGTCTCACTTTGTCTTCCTTGCTGGAGTGAGTGCTGTGGTGTATTAGCTCTCAGCAACCTCAAACTCTTGGGCTCAAGAGATTCTCTTGCCTCAGCCTCCAGCAGAGTAGTTGGGACTACAGCCAACCACCATGCTTGGTTATTTTTCTAGAAGGGGTCTCTCTCTTGCTCAGGCTGGTTCCAAACTCCTGAGCTCAGGCAATCCAACTACTTTGGCCTCCCAAGAGTGCTAGGATTACAGGCGTGAGCCATCATGCCTGGCCTTTTTCAACCTTTTTTCTCTCATGGAACACTTAAATTATGTTGAACCAAAAAAAAAAAAAAAACAAAACACATACTTACTATGCTTTGAACTTCTTTTGAAAATAATTTAATTAGGGTGGCACCCATGACTCAGTGGGTAGGGCACGGGCCACATGCACTGAGACTGGCAGGTTCAAACCTAGCCTGCTAAACAACAATGACAACTGAAACAACAACAATAAAAAAATAGTTGGGTGTTGTGGCAGGTGCCTAAAGCCCCAGCTATTAGAGAGGCTGAGGCAAGAGGATTGCTTAAGCCCAAGAATTTGAGTCTGCTGTGAGCTGTGATGCCACAGTACTCTACCGAGGGCTACATGGTGAGACTCTGTTTTTTTTTAAAAAATTAATGATCTTTAAAAATTTTCATGGCAAATCTAAGATCCTCTGATGGCACACCATTTGAGAATCACTGGAGTAAGTGATTGTTTAAGAATGAGGGGACTGATGGTGGGCCACACTCTCCGAGAGAGGTGGGATCATACTTGTGCTGCTCTCTGCTGTGTTCCATGTGGTTAGAAAAGCAGCAACTGACAGGGGTGGTAGGGGCTCAAAGACTGTTGAAAAAAATGAATGGATGGATGAAACAATGAAAGTTAGATTTAGTGCACAGGACTCTGCTCATCTCTAATGCCTTGCCCCTTTTCTCACTTTACGTGGCACTTAGTATTTCACCACATGCCTCAATAAAATGTTTTTTTGGTCAGAGACAGTGCAGCTGTGATTTAGTGTAGGAGGATGCAAAGAAACATGGAGAGGAAAGAAACAAAAGGGGAATTATCCTGATTTTACAGAAATTCATAGGTGAAGACAAAGGGTTCTCTCTGCCCGTGTGTCCTGCTTTCACTAACACGTCTTTGTCTTTGTAAATGCAAGATAACAGCTCTCAAAATCAAGTACAACCCTTTTGCCAAAGCCTTCTTGGACGCCAAGGAAAGGTGAGTCGAGAAATTCCAGTAAAGTCTTATGAATTGCCATTGCAAATGTGAAATTGATGATCATCTTGAAAAGAACTAGACTAGTAGCATATTACTCTTTGATAAGATTATGCTTTCAGTATTCGTTACGATATTCAACAAAAGAGGGCAGGGAGCAGGAGACAAGTGGGTGAAGCTTGAAAAGGCCCTTGTGGTGGTGGAAATGCTCTGTGTCTTGGCTGTATTCATGTAAATATGCTGGTTGTGATACTATGCTATGGTTTTGCAAGTTCTCATTGGGGAGAACTAGGCAAAGGGTACAAGGAATCTGTGTTATTTTTATAGCTGCAAGTGAGTCTATAATTGCCCTCTAAAAACCCCATTTAATTCAAAAACATCAACAAGATTCAACCAAATCATAATTATCTGTTTCTTGTAATAGGGGTCCAGGAGAACCTTTCACTAGCAGTGTTTTGTCAGTCCTGTTTTGCTCTAGATTCTTGAAAGTAGCACAATCTAATTAAAAAAATAATTAACTGATTTAGATTTATAATAATTGATTCTGCTCTTCTAATTAATTCTGAGTAGTATTTTTTAATAAGCTTTTTTTTTCTTAAAACTACATTTAACCAGGTGGTGCCTGTGGCTCAGTGAGTAGGGTGCCGGCCCCACATACCGAGGGTAGCAGGTTCGAACCTGGCCACAGCCAAACTGCAACAAAAAAATAGCCGAACGTTGTGGCGGATGTCTATAGTCCCAGCTACTCAGGAGGCTGAGGCAAGAGAATTGCCTAAGCCCAAGAGGTGGAGATTGCTGTGAGCTGTGACTACATGGCGCTCTACCGAGGGCAACAAAGTGAGACTGTCTCTAAAAAACAAACAAACAAAAGCTACACTTAACCTATGAAAGGTGAAGAATGGTTGAGGGATTCGCATTTCTCTGGGGAGAAAAGAAGCCAGAGATTTCTAGGGATGGGGCCACTTTGGCCCAATGACTTGCCATCTCTGAGTCTTTCTTTTCTATTCTAGGATAAAATAAAAGAATACAGTGCTTACCACTGGCTTTTCTCTTGACAAGGCCTAGAGTATAACTATGGTTACCTTTGAAGTGTTCAGATTTTATTTTCTGAATTTTAAATCTTTTCAATGTCACTTTGAAGGCTCTGATAGGGTCTGGATGATTGGATAGATGTTTATAATGATGTGTCACCTGTCCTATTCAGTATTCAAATAAATTCTGATGCTCTATAAGATGCATTCACACTTTTTCTGTTAACAAAAGGCCTAAAAAAACCCTGATATGTGAAATAACATATCTCAAAATAATAGTAGCATGGTATAGTAAAAAGAATTTAGGATTGTGAGAGAGAGGTCCCAGGGCCTCCCTCTGTTATTTCCTGGGTGTTTGCTCTTACCTCCTTGAGATTCACTTTTCTAATCTTTGAAATTAGAAACTTATAGTAATATTTTCCTCATAGGGTTGTTGGTGGATCTCACATATCCATCTGCTAGAATGTGTGCCCCGAAGTCCTGTGTAAATTTTAGAGGACTTGCTTGAATCTTGTCAGGCTGCAGCAGGAACCCCAGATTGGTCAGACCTAACTTAATGGGGACAGCTGTAATATGGTAAAGAGGGGCAAACCATAAAATTGCAGCTCTGGAAGCAGTTGCACAAGTAGAGACCGTGCCCTGGAGGAGAATGGGGTAAGGACAGAAGCTTTGAGAAAAAAGGTGTTTGGTTTTCTTATTGCAAGAAATTAATTGCTTTCCAAAGAGAATTTTGGGTGCTCTTCCTGCTGCACCTGTATAATACGCTAGATGGCCATGGTGCCCTTCCGTTACTCTTTCAGAAGTCACCTAAAAGATGTTCCAGAGGCCATCTCGGAGAGCCAGCACGTGGCCTATTCTCACTGTGAGTCCGGTGAGCGGGAGGTGGGAGGTGGGAGGTAGGAAGTGTCTGGGGCTATATGGGCAACTATCTCCCTTCTCACTCCACTCCTCTTACCTGAGTAAGACCTATTCCAGATTAAGACCTAGCAGGTTGGCTCAGCACCTGTAGCTCGGTGGGTAGGGCGCCAGCCACATACATTGGAGCTGGTGGGTTCAAATCCAGCCTGGGCCTGCCAAACAATGACAACTACAACCAAAAAATAGCTGGCTGTTTGGGTGGTGCCTGTGGCTCAAAGGAGTAGGGCACCGGCCCCATATGCTGGAGGTGGTGGGTTCAAACCCAGCCCTGGCCAAAAAAAAAAAAAAATAGCCAGGTGTTATGGTGGGCACTTGTAGTCTCAGCTATTTGGGAGGCTGAGGCAAGAGAATCACTTAAGCCCAACCTCAGAGGTTGAAAGTTAGATTTAGCTCACAGGACTCTGCTCATCTCTAATGCTTTACCCCTTGAGGTAAAACTGTGAGGTTGCTGTGAGCTGTGATGCCACAGCGCTCTACCCAGGGCAACATAGACTGTCTCAAAAAAAAAAAAAAAGATCTAGCAGGTTATTTCTTCTGCTCAAGACATACAGTGTTAGGTCCTTTCCAGAATTCCCAGAGAGAGTTAGTGGTCCTAGGCTTAAGGGGTTTATACAAATTTGAGGCAGGAGATAAGAATGGGAATGATAAATTTCTTAGACTCTAGTTTTTAAAAAGGTATTATGGGTAATTCTACATAAAGTTGTATGTCTTTATCAGGTACATGTGACGTTTTGATACAGGCATGCAATGTAAATTGATCAAGTCAGGATAGCTGGGATATTCACCACCTCAGGAATCAATCATTTCTTTGTGTTAGGAAGATTTCCATTCTCTCTTTTAGTTATTTTATTTATCTGCTTATTTTTCAACTTGGACTTTAATTATGTACATAAATAGCAACATGAGAATGAAGAATTCTAAGGCTTGAACATTATCTCTAGGTGACGGGATTTCAGATTCATTTGCTTGTAGGATGATATCATTCAAGACAACAGAGGCCTAGTATAGTTTTTCCTGATGAAGAAAGCCAGTTTAACACATTCAATACTGACTTCTCTGCCATTTTTCTGTAGAAATACTGATTTACTCTATGGAGTTTCCAGTGTTTACCTATATCTTTTGAGAGTTACCCTTCCACAAATCTTCTATGACTATGTATCCTCTTAAATCCCAGTCATATAATTTCTCCCCACTGACCTGGACCAATGCAGTGGCTTGTAGATGCTGGATAGAGGCAGCTAATCCCATGAAACCAGGTGGATACACGAGCTTCTTTACTTTTGAACCTGTGGCCAAAAGGAGTCCAACAAGGCCAGCAAAACTGGTAACACCAAGTCTTAGAAAGAATCCAGGAGGTACATTTTGGAGCTATTCATAGCTGCCTAACCCCCATTGAACCAGACTTTGCATCTTAGGCTTGGTTTGGGAATATATTTTCTGACACCAACTTGTATGTGGCTTGCAGCAGTGTCGCCACTGTGAGTTGCTTTCTTCATGTTGGGTCTGTGGGTCCTCCACATATTTGAAATGAGCCTCAGGAACTGAATAGAGTAAAAGGTTGTTATCTTCACTGGATTTGGGGGAGGTGAGTCCTTTCTCTGTGCTTTATAGACTTTGAAAGTGAGCAGGCTCAGGCTCATGAACCTCTGAATGACCTTGGCCATGTCATTGGCAGTGGTGACTCCAGCCTTTTTTAGTTATTTTAAAATATACCCTAATTTATTATTGATTGTAGTCACTTTGTTGTGCTATCAAATATTTATTTTATCTAATTATCTAACTACATTTAACCATTCCCATTTTATTCCTCTTCCCTACTATGCTTCCCTCCCTCTGGTAACAATCATTCTACTCTTTGTTTCTAATGAGATTGTTTTTAATATTTAGCTCCCGTATAAGAATGAGAACTTGCAAGATTTGTCTTTCCATGCTTGGCTTATTTCACTTAATTAACATAATGATCTCCAGTTCCATCCATGTTGTTGCAAATGGCAGGATTGCATTCTTTTTCATGGCCATATAATGTTCCATTGCATATACATACCACAATTTCTTTATCTGTTCATCCATTGATGAACACTTAGGTTGATTCCAAATCTTGGCTATTGTGAATAGTGTTGCAATAAACATGGGATGTGGATATCTTTTTTTTTTTTAACAATGGGGATAAATTCTGAGAAAGATATCTTTTCAATATATGGAATTTTTTTCTCTTGGGTATATATTGAGTAGTAGGATTACTGAGTCATATGGTTGTTCTATTTTTAGTTTTCTGAGGCACCTTCATACTGCTCTCCATAGTGATTTCACAAATTTCCATTCCCACCAAGAGTGTACTAGGGTTCCCTTTTCTTCACATCCTTACCAGCATTCATTATTGCCTATCTTTATGATAAAAAATTTTAACTGGAGTGCAATGATATCTCATTGTAGTTCTGATTTGCATTTCTCTAATGACTAATGACATTGAGCATTTTTCATATACTTGTTGGCCATTTGTATGTCTTCTTTTGAGAAATGTCTATTCAAATCTTTTGCTCATTTTAAATTGGAGTATCTGATTTTTTTCCTCTTTAGATATTGGAGCTTGTTATATATTCTAGTTATTAATCCCATATCCACAGATTGATTTGCAAATATTTTCTCTTATTCTATGGACTGTTTCTTCTCTTTGTTGATTGTTTCCTTTAATATCCAGAAGCTTTTCAGCTTGATGTGGTTCTGTGTGTCCAATTTTGCTTTGGTTGCCTGTGCTTTGCAGCCCAGACCAATGTCCCGAAGCATTTCCCTAATGTTTTCTTTTAGTAGTTTCGTGTCTTAGATTTAAGTTTTTAATCATTTTGATTTGATTTTTGTATAGAGCGAGAGATAAGGGTCTAATTTCATTCTTCTGGTACTGGATATCAGTTTTTCCAGTATCATTTATCGAAGAGGCTGTCCTTTTCCCACTGTATGTTCTTGACACCTTTGTTGAAGACAAATTAACAATAGGTGTATGAATTTATTTCTGGTTCTTTATTCTGTCCCATTGGTCCATGTATCTGCTTTTATGCCAGTACTGTGCTATTTTGGTTACTGCAGCTCTGTAGCATAATTCCAAGTCGGGTAATGTGATTCCTCTAGTTTTTTTTTTTCTTTTTGCTCAGGATGGCTTTGGCTATTCAGGGGCCTTTGTGGTTCTATATATATTTTATTTCTGTAAGAATGGCACTGGTATTTTGATGGGAATTGCGTTGAATCTGTAGATTGCTTTGAGGAGTATGGACGTTTTAATAATATTGTTTTTTTCAATCCATGAGCATGGACTGTTTTTCCATTTTTTGGTGTTCTTTTCTATTTTTTCCATCAGTGTTCATCAGTCTACTTTTTTGGCTTCAGCAACAGCTTTGATCCTGTCTGAATCCCCACCTGTGCATCTCTCAGCTAAGATCTGGTCAGTAGGAGGTTCACACATACCACATCACTGATTTGTATAAAATATTTTGTATACTTTTTTTTTTTTTTGAGACTGAGTCTCACTTTGTCACCTTGGGTAGAGTGCCATGGCATCAGAAGTCACAGCAACCTCAAACTCTTGGGCTCAAGTGATCCTCTTGCCTCAGCCTCCCAAGTAGCTGGGATTATAGGCTCCTGCCACAATGCCTGGATATTTTTTGTTTTTAGAGACAGGCTCTTGCTCTGGCTCAGGCTGATCTCAAACTCCTGAGCACAAGCAATCCACCTGCCTCAGTTTACCAGAGTAGTAGGATTACAGACATGAGCCACCATGTTTGGCCTACACTTCTGAAATATTCTGCAAAATGCTTGGTCTCAAGGTGGGCTAGGCCCACTCCTTCTCTCTCTGTGTGCTATCAGAATTCTATTCACGGGGAGCGATGGGAGGCATCATGTTCTTTCTTGCTGGGAGTAAGAACTGAAGACAGCCTCCCACTAGGCAGAAATAGAGAGGCCTTCATTCTTACTGTGTAACCACATTGAACATTCTCTAGTAGCTACAGATCACTGAGCTACATAAACGTCTAATGCCTCCAACACTGATTTTCTTTTAATCAGATTAGGTCAGAAGCAACTTCTTCGCATTGTGTTAACTTCTGCATTCAGATTGTATTTGGTATATCTGTATTCCAGCGTTCCTAAGAGGCTTCCCACTCTTTGATAGGGTCCTTTGATAGGACCAGTCATGTATCTCCAGAGAAAGCTGAGTTATTTGATATGGGGAGGGTAGCAGCAGCAGCCCACACAGGTAGGCATCAGTGTCACTTGTAAAAAATGTAGCTATGCAAAGTAGCTGGTCACCTGAATTTTGGTGTGAAGTTCACACACTGAGTCTACATCTTCCTCTTTTCTGTTCCAGTGGGAGGCTGGATCTTTTCCAATCCAGATGGCGTGTGCCCAGCAGGAAATGCCAACTACCAGTATGCTGCCCCTCTGTCTCTGCCTGCTCCCCACCCACACCACAGCTGTGAGCACTACTCAGGCCTCCGAGGACACCGGCAGGCTCCCTACCCTTCTGCTTACATGCACAGAAACCATTCTCCGTCAGGTGTGTGATTCTGCTAATTAAACTCTTGGGTTATGGGCTGTGGTGGGGTGAGGGGAGAAGTGAATAAATAGCTCGTTAAAGAAGTGTCTGAAGATGGAATCCTTTCCATCTATATACATAGATAATATTGTATACTATTATTTTTATGTTTATTATCATTTTGTATATTGATATTTGATGATCTGGCTATAACAGTCTTAGTATTTGTATGGTGTTTTATAATTATTTCATGAAACAGTCTTCTGGTTTCCAATGGGTGTGAAAGGCCGGGTGCTGATGGACTGAGCACTTTCAGACTGATCTCTAAAGGCTAAGTCAAGTCGAGAGGGTCTACATCACTCAGTCCATTGCCTTCACGTGGCCCTTTTCTACCACTGCATTCCTGACTCAGTCCTGGGAATACTGGGCCCAGTGTTGGGGAACTATGAGAAGGTTTTTGGGAAGCTGATTATTGCATGTTTAGGCCTTAGTGTGATTAAGCTGGAGGCATGCAAACCCAACCTTAATAATTTTTGCCATCTTTTTTTTTTTTTTAAGTTGGTGCTATTATCTGTGTGTCCTTTTTCTCACTGACTACTGCCTTGTCTACCTTGGCCTTGAGGAAGCATCCTAGACCTTGCTCAGTTACAAGATTTGTAGAAAGAAAGGAGAAGTGAAAACAAAGGTTAATTTTTCATAAAATTATCCATGCAACAAATATTTATTTTTAGAGACAGGGTCTCATTTTGTCGCCCTTGGTAGAGCACCATGGCATCACAGCTCACAGCAACAACCTTCAGCTCTTGAGCTTAGGCAATTCTCTTGCCTTAGCCTACCGAGAAGCTGGGACTACAGGTGCCCGCCACAATGCCTGGCTATTTTTGTTGTTGTTGCAGTTTGGCTGGGGTCAGGTTCGAACCCACCACCCTTGGTATATGGAGTTGGCACCCTACTCACTGAGCCACAGGTGCTGCCTGCAACAAATATTTATTGAGGACCAACTGTATACCATGTTTTGTTTCAGACACATAAACACAATGGACAGATACTCTACATTTAGGGAGATCTATATATACCCTTATAAAGAAATTGACACTAAAACAAGTAAATTTGTGGCATGGGAGATGGTGAAGAATATTTAGGTTCCTGCCAGCTTTCCTGAGGGACACCCTGGGCACTGCATATGTAGAGGGCTTTTCTGGTCCCCCGCTACTGTCACTATGTTCCTTGCTACCTGCTACTCCTGGCAACCTCAGCAGCTGCTGCCAGGACGGGAGAAGCCTCATTGTATCAGAACTGGGCAGTGTCTGCCTTGTTTTCCTGGTCTTTTCCTGTGATCAGCACTCAGATCTTGTGGTCTGAGTACTTGTGCTGCACAGCTTCCTCCTGGAAGGAGCTCAGAGCTACACAAATACATAAATGATTATTCACAATACAAGGTGGCGCGCGCTAATGCGGTCCTGGGACCTGTGGCATCACCTGGGAACTTGTTAGAAATACAGGCTGTACTCCTGAATCAGAGTCTGGATTTTAACAAGACCCCCAGGAGATTCACATGCTCAGTATAGTTTGAAAAACAGTTTATAGAACATACTAGGCAAGGTGCCATGGGAATGAAGGAAAAAGAACAATTGTTATGCCTGCTGGGGCAGCTGCCCAGAGGGGCTGACATTTAAACTGAGCCTTGCAGAATAATAGGAAAGGCTAGAGGACATGACACGCCAGTGGCACCGGGTGGGTCCCGGTAGCGTGGGCAGACACGGAAGGGTAGGAGAACCGGTTGTACAGAGCAGATTGGGAGCAGAGGGTGGGAGGAAGTGCAAGGGCTAAGGCTGAAGAGGCTGAAGTGCCAGACAATGACAAGGAGCAGCGTGACCAGGCGTCTCATGCCACTATTTTGTAATAGCCTTCTGCTATTACGAAATATCTGAGACTCCAGAATTGATAAACAACGAAGACTTATTTCCTTATAGTTCTGGGGGCAGGGACATCTAAGATCAAGGTGCCAGCATCTGGTAAGGGGCTTCTTGCTGCAACACGACATGGCAGGAGGCCTCCCGTGGGCAAGAGACAAAAGGAAGGAGGCCTGAACCTTCTATAAGGAGCCCAGTCCCCCAATACTGACATCGATTTACTAGGATGGCAGAGCCCTCGTGGCCTAGTAATCTCCGGAAGGTCCCATGTCTCCACACTGTGGCACTGGGGACCAAGTTTCAAACACATGAGCTTTGGGGGCCACATTCAAACTATTGGAAGAGGGATGCACGTTGGAATCTTCCTCCTTTTCCTTTCTCTCTTTCTCTTTTTCCTCTCTTACATACCCCATTTTTAGGGGAAAATAAGGTTGTACATTTTATGTGGGTAGCACTAACCCTGCACCTACCATATTTTGCCCTGTAGAACATGCTCCTATGTGTATGATGCATGCCCACATTTTTGGCCCAAACTTTCAGGAAAATGCCCCTCAAGAAAGTAGCTGGCTCTCCACTGGGGGAGCAACATCTGGGGAGGACTAAGACTCCCCTGGTAAATATGCAGATCACACCACCCTCCTGAAGCTGCTCATTCTGTGAATTCTGCCCTTTCCCATTCTCCCAGGAGTCCTTTCCTTCCTGCCACATCAGGGTCTATGGCCAAGAGAGCCACACATGTGTCTAGCGGGGCAGGAGCTTCTGAGGCTGCTTAGCCTGTTGGCAGCCAGATGGGTCCCTGGGGCCTGTGTGGGGTTCCTGGTCCTCTCTGCATGGGTTCCCCAACTCTACCACTATCCACTTCCCTGATCTCCATGGTCAGTGGAGGCCACTCTGGCCCACTCTCAGGTTCCCAGGAAATAAGCCTGCTGAGGTTCTCAGTGGAGTGGCCTTGGCCACCTTCCCACCAATGGACACTGGTAGGAATAGAAAATGAGAGGATGTGGGGACCAGGGTGGGTCAGGAGGGGTTAGTTGGGTGAGGCTGGCTGCTCAGGTTGTTCAGACCACTCTCGCCTATATCCCAGGCTCTCTCCTGACTTCTGTGCAGCAGCCGGCTCTATGCCTTGAGCCTCTCGTGAGAGGAGACACCCCTGCATGGCCACTTCTGCTCTTCTTTAAAAATTAAAATGAGGGGCAGCACCTGTGGCTCAGTGGGTAGGGCGCCCGCCCCATATACCGAGGGTGGTGGGTTCAAACCTGGCCCCGGCCAAACTGCAACAAAAAATCGCTGGGCATCGTCGCAGGCACCTGTAGACCCAGCTACTCAGGAGGCTGAGACAAGAAAATCACCTAAGCCCAGGAATTGGAGGTTGCTGTGAGCTGTGTGACGCCACAGCACTCTACTGAGGGTGATCAGGTAAGACTCTGTCTCAAAAAAAAAAAAAAATTAAAATGAAAGATTTTTTTCCTGGAAGTTTGGACCAAAAAGGTGGGAGTGCATTATACATGGTAAAATGTGGTGTATACTATTTATGCAAATGAGATTCAAAGAAATAGAAGACATTATTCTTCCCCCCCCCCAAAAAGTATATACTTTTTAAGAGATACAACATGACACATGCACAGTCTAATGATCACTACAGCCAAGCAAATTAACAAGTCCATCTTCTCACATAGTTACTTTATTTTTAAAAATGGTGAGAGTAGGGTGGTGCCTGTGGCTCAAAGGAGTAAGGCTCTGGCCCCATATGCTGGAGGTGGCAGGTTCAAACCCAGCTCCAGCCAAAAACTGCAAAAAAAAAAAAAAAAAAAAAAAAATTAGTGAGAATACCTGAAATCAACTCTCTTTGCAAATTTCTAGCATCCTGTACAATATTATTGACGATAGCCTTCGTGCTATGGATTCATACTCCAGACTTACTCAGCCTACATAACTGCAACTTTGTATACTTTGACTAAAATCTCATTTCACCCACCTCTTTACCCCGGACCGCTTCTGTGTATTCAACTTTCATTCTTAGATTCCACACGCAGGTGAGATCATCCAGTTTTTCTTTCTGTGAGAAGACACTATTGTTGGGCCCTTTAAATCTACCTGGGACTGATGAGAAGAATAAGGTTCTGGAGCTCAGAAATCTCTGGCACGCTGGTGCCTTAGGCTTATCTTGAGGGGAGGCTGCTAAGGTCTTTTCTTAAAGGGGAGGGCAGGTGGGGAAATGAGATAGACAGCTCTGTGTCACACAGGACAGATCATCCTGCCTCTCTAGGCCTACTCTATAAAATAAAGGTGGGAACTTGTTGTGAAGACTAAACCACGCATGATATCTGACATATGCTTGCCATTCAATAAACTTAAGTGCTTTCCTCTTTTTTTGTTTCCCTGAGAAAGTACTAATGAACTGTGGGTGCCTGGAGTACAAGGCATGGTTGTATTTCCCCCCAGGGTGATGTCATTGGTCACTGTGTTTATGTATTGTACCTGTGCCATCAACTCAACTGTTGTTATGTCCCCTAAGTGAATTTGATAGAAAGCTCAAGCAATAATCTGCAAGTTTTCTCGGGACCTGACGGCTGGACTTCTCTGTCCTCCACCCCCCATGCCAGCATCCTGTCTGTACCCCATACCAACGGACCAGTCAATCCAGGGCCTAGGTAAGATCAACACCTGCAATTTATTCATTGGTCTTGGGGGTTACTTCAGCACTGGGGACTCAAGTTCATTCCTTTTCTTAGGGTGGGTTGGTCTGATCCTTTGTGCCCCTAGGACATGAAGGTGATGACAGAGTGGAAAAGAGGGGGTGGCAGAACACCAGCCTGTTCAGTCCTGTACTCTTTCTTTTGAAGCTTTGGGATTGTATATTTTTAAAGGGAAAAGACATCAAAAAATATTTTAAACTGTGATGGTGGCTCGGTGCCTGTGGCTCAAGCAGCTAAGGCGCCAGCCACCTACACCTAAGGTGGTGGGTTCGAATCCCCAGCCTGGGCCCGCCAAACAACAATGATGGCAACCAAAACATGGCCGGGCGTTGTGGCGGGTGCCTGTGGTCCCAGCTACTTGAGAGGCAGAGGCAGGAGACTCGCTTGAGCCCAGGAGTTGGAGGTTGTTGTGAGCTGTGATGCCATGGCACTCTACCCAGGGGGATAGCTTGAGGCTCCGTCTCAAAGAAAAAAAAAACTGTGATGGTAGCAAATGGATACTGACTATTGGGGAATTGAAGAGGAAAAGTGTAAATATGTCCTGAGAACTCAAGACCTTTGGTTTTCCATGTTCTCATAAGCCTCCTGTCCTATAAGGAGGACAGTGGGAGCCTGGCCCACAGGCCTGAGGAGAGAGCGAAGTGGACATAGGACCTATGGTATAATCTTCCCACCAGAGATCTGCATTTCATTCTGACTTCTGAAAATCTCTGTAGATGGGTAGAGGGGAGGGACACAGAAGGCATCTTGCAGTCTGACAGACATGGGTTTGAGCCTACCAGTTCTACCTCCTGTTCTGACTTTGGGCAATTTTTTTCACCTTACTGTGTTTTGGATTTCTCACCTGTAACATGGAAATAGTTAGGAGCTGCTCCATAGAGTTACAGAGAGCATCAAGATAAGAAAATGCAGTAACATGCTTTGTGAATGGCACTTGTTCCATTCAGTGTGGATGTGCAGAATTTTGAGAAGGTTCGAAAGGGACTCGAAATTAAAATATGGGACTTGGGGAAATTTCAGATGACTTGAGATTTGAGGGTCCAAAGAAGTGAGGAGAATGAGATGACCTTCAGTCTTTCAGCGGTGGATCTCACACTTTAATGTGCTGGAATCACCCGGGGATGTTGTTAAAATGCAGACTCTGATTAGTAGGTCTGGGTGGGTCCTGCGAGTCTGCAGTTCTAACAAGCTTCCAGGTGTTGCTGATGTCCTTATGGCCTGCCAGGGTCTAGTGCTGAGCTAGCCAATGCAGTAGCCACTGGAAATATGGCTGGTCCAAACTGAGACGTGCTGTGAATATAATGCACACACAGGATTTTGAAAACTTAGTGTGAAACAAAGAATAAAAATCTCAGCAGTCCTATGCATTGAGTTCTGGATGAACAAAAAAAGCTTTGCTAAACATTACGGTCACCTGGGAAGCTTTCAAAAATCCCAAAAGCCAGACTGCACGCCAGACCAGTTAAATCAGAATCTCTGTGCGGTGGGACCCAGGCACCAGTATTAGTTTTTAAAATTCATTAAGTGGTTGCAATGTGCAGCCAAGTTTGTGAACCAGTGCTGTAGAACAGAGAGGGCAATGAAAGTGGTCCGAGTCCCTAGCCTTTCTGCCAGAGACTGGAGCTGACAGGAGACCAGGAACAGAAGACTTCATTATAACCATTTACAGAGTGCTATCTGCTAGACACTGTTTACTCATCTCATTTAATCCTCATAACAATGTCTGTCAGATATGTACAATTATCACTCTAAATCTTGAAATGAGAAAAATGACACCCGGAGATATTATATAATGTGGCCAAGGTCACAGAACTAGTAAGTGGTAGAGCTGGGACTCACACCCAGGTCTTCTGACAGCACGATAGGCTGCTGATAGTGCCACACGGCTTCCCTGGGCCAGCGAGGGAGCGCATGCGCGGATCGCACGGCCCAAATCCCTGCCTGTCCATTGTACATTCTACAAGGGACACTGGAGAAATGCAACTGTGTCAGTTGCTAGTGGCAGGGTCAGCTCCAGCATCCAGGTCTCAGGACGCCTACCTTTATCCTCATTTCAAGATATCTCCCTGCTTCTGATCTGTGCAGAGCTAGAAATCAAGCAGTGGCCAGGCACCCTCTTCCAACCTGCGCCCTTCTCAGCACTGTGTATGCGCTTGTCAGGTGCCATCCAACGTTCCCCTCCTCTCTCTCTGTCTCTGCAGCCCCTATCCGTGCCTGGTGACCATCAGCAACGGTGGCGGGGGCCCGGTCGGGCCAGGTGCCGAGGTGCACGCCAGCACCCCGGGAGCGTTCCTCCTCGGAAACCCAGCTGTGACTTCTCCTGCCTCTGTGCTCTCTTCCCAAACCCCCACTTCGGCTGGCATGGAGGTTCTGGGGGAGCCCTCGCTGACCAGCATCGCCGTGTCCACCTGGACAGCAGTGGCCTCGCATCCCTTCTCGGGCTGGGGTGGACCAGGTGGGGGGGGGCGCCATTCTCCTTCCTCCTTGGGCAGTTAGGGGGAATCCTGTTATCCTCTGTAGCCAAGACCCTTCTTTGTGTAGCACTTAGAAACTCCATCTCCTGATGCCGGTGGGTCAGCCCGCAGGGTCCTCCCTCCCAGGGGGTTGGAGGGCGGGTGGGTTGTACCCCAAGTCCCACTGGAGATGGTTTAGTTTGGACGATACTCATCACAGCGCTTGCCTCTCTCCACTGTTTCTTTCACAGCTTATCCTTGCCGCGCTTAGATGCAGAAGTTCACTGAGTGCCTTCCTTGTGCCCTGCCCCTTACTCTCAAAGTTCTGGAAAGCCTCCCTTCCTTTTCTGCCCAGGTAGTAAAAAGCTGTTAGGTGAGCTCAGAGTTTTCCTAGTTAAGGGCACTGCTCCCAAGTAAAGTTGTCCCAAGGTATGCACAGGGGTTTGGTTCCAGGAAAGACTCCTGAAGGTGCCCAAACTAGCTTTACGAGTCCCACAGCTGGCCCCGTGGGACCTGTGTATGTGGCATACGAAAAGTCGGCCCTCCATATACATGGCTTCTGCACCACAAAGACTGTGTTTTCAATCTATGTTTGGTTGAGAAAAATCCACACGTAAGTGGACGCTCACAGTACAAATCTGGGTTGTTCAAAGGTCAACTGTGTATGTGGCCGCAGAGCCCAAGTTGGTTTCTGCTTTGAGAGCAAGAGAGGATATGAGTTCATAGGGTAAGGTTAACCAAGAGGATGAAGCTAAGTTACAATATGTATCAACTCACAGAATTGAGGAAATGAGGTCGGGTCACTCCCTTGCTCAGAAACCTTCAACGGCCCACCAGTGTCTATAGAATGAAGTCACATCTCCTCCACCATCTGGCCTCAAACCCCTTCCCCTGCCCTCGCTCTTCCTCTTACTCTTTTGGCATCCCATGTTTTGGCCAAGGCAGAACCTCTGTTCTCCGAACACTCATTGCATCTCCCCACCCTGTACCTCACCTGAAGTGTCCTTCATTCTCTAGTTCCACTGTGTGAATCTTCCCCACCTCCCAGGGCCAGGCTGAGACGCTGCTCCCTGCAGTAAACATCTGATGGCCCGAGGTCTACCTGGCCTTTCCCTGCTCCTTTCTCTCGCTCTGTGTTCACCTCCGCCACAGGGCCCCACTTCTGCCTTGTATTTTTATTACCTGTGAGTGTTTCTCTCTCCCCACTAGAGTAGCCTCCTGAGGGTGGAGCTTAGACTTCTTACCTCTGTACCCCACAGCTGCTGGTACTGTGCCTTGCCTGTCATCAGTGTCTAATAAACATTTACTGAGTTGAATTGGTGTGCAGTGTGTGTGTGCTACAAGGGTTGGAGGGGCTAGGAGACAGAGCTCAGAGACATGTCCCCAGGACGTGGAGTGTGTCAGGTGGGAGCCCAGGAACACACCGGGTGTTACCCTGGTTCCTCATCTGGGGTTCAATTGATTCTCAGTGATTGATGATGATACATGGAGACCAGGTGCTAGAGCTGTCATTCCCCCACATGGGTCCTTGGGTCCCCTGCTCTGGGATCACCAGGAACACCTGACAGAAATACAGATTCCTGGGCATACCTGCATACCTGTTGGATCAGAACCTTTGGGGCTGGAGTCCAGGAATCTGCATTCAAACAAGTATGGTACAAGTGATGGTTAAGCAGCCAGGTTTGGAAATGATCTGCCTCAAAAGGAAAAACTGAAGAGGTCTAAGGTTCTACTTGGAGCCTCGCAGTGATGCAGCTGTCCCCCATCCCCCAAGTCTCCCGACTCCCGCCGCTGTTCCATCAGCTGAGGCCATGCAAACCCACCTGACCCCAGAGCTTCATCTGAGCCGGCCACACATGAAGCTATTGAGTCCTTGGCTCTTTCTATGGCAGAATGTCCTCTACCATGTTTTCAGTTCTCACTGCCCACTATTTCTGTTCTGTTCCATTTTTTGGATCTTTGGCAACAACCGGAAATAATGCCACTCCCACTACATGCTGTCTGGAAAGCCATGTTATCCCACTCGGGACAGACTTCTGGGCTGCTAATTGGTGTGTGAGTGGCCAAGGCACAATGTTCCCATATATTTGAAAAGTTGCCTGGCCAGCACACCCCAAGGCAGGATTGTTCCTGGTTTCCCCATCCATTTGCAGTACCATTAGAGGCCATTAAGATATTAATATATTAGCATCTCTGCAAGATGGTATTTTGGTAAATTATAAAAAGCAGCCATGTCTTATTCTTAAGGCTACTGTGGCCTCTGATTGCCATAGCAGGTCTAAAGGCTTCTTCACCACTCAGTGCCAAAGTTACCCATGCTCTAAGTGCTTACTGAGTGCAATTAGGCTTATGGAAACCCATCTTTAGTCTCAGCCTTACTGCATGCCCCCTACCTGCATCCTGGGGCAGACTAAGACCATGGTTCAGAGGCACAGAGAAAACAGAGAAAAGCCAATGACTTTCATTCTTTTTTCATTTATGTTGTTGGGATGAGTCTGGTCTATTGCAGAGCAAGAATGTGAGCACTAGCTGACTTTGGGTCCATTACATTTCATTAATCTTGAAGGATCCTCAGCTTGGAATCTGCGATCAGCCTGAAACACACAAGGTGATCTCTGTTTGTTGTGCTGTTGCTGCACATATGATCTTTATTTGCTGTTAGCTACCCAGCCAAAGACATTTGCTAATTTGATCTGTTCTCCAAATAGTCTTAGGGCTAATTTCTGATGGAAGAGGCAACACTAATTACTTAAGTGAGTTTAGGAACTGGCAGATTCTCTAATGTGTTAGACAAAATTTTGTAGTTTCATATACCATTTCCTTGCTCATGCATCTTCTTTACCTAATTCATAATAAGACAAAAAAAAAGTAGTGCTACTTCAGGTTTTCTGGCCTATCATATGAAATTTTGAGAAATTGATATCCTACTTGAATAAAAATAGTTAAAGAGCTCTTTTAGGCCCATGGTAGAGAGTCTATGTTTCCCTAAAGCCTGGTCTGTTTGAAAGTGTCCCCCCCCATGGAGGGGTCTGTGTGACCTTACCTGCTCTCTCTCCCCTGGTGAGCAGCCTATCACAAATCCCTCTGCCCACCATACCGAATCCACAGCCTATCACAAATCCCTCTTCCCACCATACTGAATCCACAGCCTATCACAAATCCCTCTGCCAACCATCCTGAAGCCAGATGCTTTCAGGGGACTGCTCTCTGTCCCCCAGTACTGGGAGAAAGGGCCTAGAGGAGGACATATGAAGGTGGTGATCTTTTCATCACTTAAGTTATTAAGAAAAATCCAGGAAAAGATACTTGAAGCTTGGTAGGTATTTGCCAATTTCCCATAAGACTAGAATAAATTTGAGTGAGTATCAGAAGGTTAAAATATCACATTTGTGAAGAATATGAGTTCTGTTTTATGGAACAGTGGGTCAGTCAGGTTTGGGAACAGCAACTGGGGCATTCGAGTGGCGCTTCTTTCAACTAGTTCCTTTTTATTTCCTCCCCCCCAATCCCACCTTACTCAGTCATTTGTTGGCTCCTGGCTTGATTGGCAAATGGAGCATGGGCACTCTGGAACAGAGGTCAGGGGAGGGCATGTGGTGCCAAAGAAAACAACAGGAGAGCCTGTTTGTCTGAAGACACCAAAACCCTTCCATCATTACTGGTGTGACATCTATGATGTTTTCTGCTCAGCATTCAACCTTCTGGGACCCCCAAACTATAGGGGGAATGGCCTTCCATCTTTACCCATCTACATGTCTATTTGGGGGGCCGTACTTGACCCTGCCCCTCTAAGCAGAGTTGTTTGGTTCAGGAACTCCTACCACTTGCACCAAAGAATCCTGATACTTCAGGGATATCAAAAGTTTACAAAGGCAAAGGCATACAGGCTCATTAACTGCAAATTTTACTATTTTACAAGTTATTTTAGGTCTGAAAAAATGCACTAGAAGTGCCTAAAAATGGAGGAAATGGAGCTGACACCAGAGATTTATTTGAAACAGAATGAAATTTAAAATACTTATTAAGGCAAGTGGTTAAAAGGGGTGTCAAGTAGAATGCTTCATTTGTCTACATTACATGTCTTGCCCAGAATGGGAATGGAGATGATCTCTTTACATGAATGTTTTCCCATCAGGGGATCCAACATATGGTTTCTGCAGACCTAGATGCTGTGTGGAACACCAGTCATACTGCTAGCTGAACAAATCCTGTTCTCTTTCTGGTTGACTAGTAGAGAACATTTCTACGTGTGGCTTGATCTCAGGTGTGTGTGCTCGAATTGTCTCCATGTTCAGCATCTCTGCTCAGCAGTGCTACAGACAACTAGGTTCTCAGTCTGTGGTCAGGATCTTGGATCGCAGCACCACACCCAATAGTTAATGGTAATGAAAATCACTGTTACCACGAACAAAGTCAAACCCAGATTCTTCTCAGTAGTCAACAGAGGGAGAATGTTCTATGAAGCAGGGAATCTAGCTTTTGCAGCTTCTTGATTTCTGAGGTTCAAACAGAGAGCTACAACTGTCCCATAGAGGCACTGTGATGCCTTTTCTCTAGTCTTAGCACTCACAAGTGAAAACTAAACATAAAGGTGTCCCTATCGCTACAGAGCTTAATTTTCAAGATATACGTTAATCATCTTCAATTTATTGACATCCTAATTAAAACATTTTTATTTGAATTGAGATGTGATATTCAGTAAGAACACAAATTTTAAGTGTACAGCTGGGTGAATGTTTACACATACATACATACCCATGAAACCCTAACAAATCAAGATGGAGAACGTTTCTAGCACCCAGGAGGCCCCTCTGTGGTCTTTCCCTGGAAATACCTGGCCCGAACATCAACAGGGCTCTGACCATTATCACTATGTATTAATTGAACCTGTTCTTGACCTTCATTTAAGTGGAATAAAACAGTGGGAACTCTGTGTCTGATCACTACATCTGTGCCATTCTGTTGGGTTTCCAGCTTGCCCTGCGATTGAGGAAGATCATCTTTTCATCCATTAGGTGAGGATACCCTCAATAGATACTTAAGTTCCCTGATACTCAATCTAAGAGACTGACATGTGAGTTGCCCTTCTGAGGCTTACCATCTCCTCTCTGGGTGACCACCAGAGGAAGTGCCACCTCCATTTCATAGGTCAGGGGTCCTCAAACTTTTTAAACAGGGGGCCAGTTCACTGTCCCTCAGACAGTTGGAGGGCCAGAATGCGAGACCTAGGACAAGTCAGCTGCTAAGCAGGACAGGCAGCAGTGGCAAAAACACCCGGCGGGCTGCATAAATGTCCTAGGTGGGCCTCATGTGGCCCGTGGGCCGTAGTTTGAGGATGCCCGTCATAGGTCCTCACTGTCTCCCTGCTGTCATGTGACACCCTCATAAATGTAGTCTCTGAGCACTTGTACTAGGCGAAGACTTGTTTTCTTCCAAAGACGTTAGGAGGCATTTATTGCAGTCTGCTCCTTTTATTGATGAGAAAATGTCAATCTAACATCACCCATGGAGGGAGTAGGTTACAGCCCATGTGATAGGATTTGAAAGCTGGTGATGATGGAGCCCCCAAGTCTCCATCTCCATGTCCTTGACCTACTCCAACTATTTTTTATTTTTTCCAATTTGTGTTTCATTTGGGATAAGGCAAAAACCCACCTTTAATTATATAATTATCTGTCAAGAGTATCTAGTCAACTTATTATTGTCTATCATATTTCAGATTATACAAATTATCATGCTATATAGCCAGCAGTGGAGTCACCAAGAGAAGGACATCAGACAGGTAGGCTTCAGTGAGCTGAGGAGATGGTGATGATTGTTTCTTTTCCTAGTGAATGTGGTTGTGGGGGAGGTGAGGAGATTGGTGACGTCTGCATAAAATCTGGCTGACGTTTGGCAGCTGACAAACAAGAAGAAAGCATAGAATGAAGGTGGTGAGGCAGAGGAAGGAGAAAATCCACAGACCTGGAAGACATTTCATAGCTCTCGCTTTTTCTCACCGCCCATGTTTTCCCATCCACTTGCAGTATGTGTTGGCAGCAGAGAATAAAGAGTGAGGACACAAGTGTTAAATGGGCAGGGAACCAGTTCCTAATTTTTAAGTCACTGGCTAAGGACCCACTGAGTGTCTGAAATTGGGTTGAGGTAACAGAGTTGGCTACCTTTGTTGCTAAAGCTCGGCAGGTCTTTGACATTGACAGGGAGGTGTTTGTATTTGTGTGGAAGAGTTTTAAGTTAATGCTATAGAAAGTAAGTGTACTCTTTTAGTTTTTTTCTCCCTTTTGTTAAAACAAATACATTACATATACAGCTAAAGCCACACACTTCAATGCATTTCTTATCTTTCTTTCCCTGAGGAAAGGGAGATGTCAATAATGTTTCTACATATTTTGTCAACAGAGGTACCTATCCTGCAGAAACTCTCACTTATGTCCACTGGAGACATGAATGAGGATATTAATTGCCGCACCATTTGTAACAGAAAACAAGTAGAAAGTAACTGTCCTAGGAATAAGAATAACAAATACACTAAAGTTTGTTTAAAAAATAAAAAACTAATAAATAACTCTAGAACAATTAAAATGAGGTTTATAAACACAAATACAGTTTTAAAACATTAAAAAATAAGTTTTGGCATATGTAGAGGCTAATATCATTCATCTACAATTTAGGACACAAATAATTGTATATTTTGGTTATGGGCTCATATATATTAGATCATTAAATACGAAATGTTCTATTTCAACTCAAAAGTTAAGTTTATTGTCTCTTGAACAAGAAGCAGTACAACATAATCAAAGTATGTGCCTAAACTATTGATAGAGCTTTGCCATCTTAATGGTAGCTTGCTTATGCCAGCAGTGAAGAAACCTGGAGAGCAAGTGCCTACTTCTATAGCTTATTGTGTCTATTGACTTGAACTCACAATTGATTTCTTACTTGTGCATTTATATTTTTGCTTGGTAGCTCATCCTCATTGAAAGCAGGCTCTCGCTCTTCCTCTTTCTCTCCCTGACACTTCCCCCACTCTCTGTATGTCACTCTTTGTGGCTCTGTGGTTTGAGTCATGGGCGTATTTAATTTCTCAACTTGAGGTTTTCTTGTCCCCAGATATTGAACCAATCCTAAATCCAAAGTCTCAAGTTCAAGTTTTTAAACTAACCAACTCTAAATCCAAGATCTCAGTTTGAGATTTTAAATTATCATGAAGTTTTCTCTCCCTCAGAGTCCAGGCAAAAATGGAGAACCTTCCACATAATTCTTTCTGTGCCAGTTGGTATGTTTTCCCTAGTTCATTCTTTAATTGACAATATAGACTACTACTGGTTTTTATAATTGCTTCAGTTTGTTTTTTTAGGCATCTTCTCCCTCATTGGATGAATTTCCCCAAGGGTAGGGAGCTGTGTCTATTTTATCTTTGTATTTCTAGCAACTAATATAAATACCCACTACACAATCAAGGCCGCTATATGTGTTTTTGAACTGAGATAAACTATCTTTTATCTATATTTTGATGTCATGTTTTTATCTTTTTTTTTAATGTAGAGATAGTCTCATTTTATCGCCCTTGGTAGAGTGCCATGGCATCACACAGCTCACAGCAAACTCCAACTCCTGGGCTTAGGTGATTCTCTTGCCTTAACCTCTTGAGTAGCTGGGACTACAGGTGCCCACCACAACGCCTGGGTACTTTTTTGTTTCAGTTTGGCCCAGGACGGGTTCGAACCTGTCATACTGGTATATGGGGCTGGTGCCCTACCCACTGAGCCACAGGTGCCACCCATGTCTTTATCCTTTATTGAGCATGTTTTTATTCCTGCTGACTTCATTATTTTGTCTTGGTATTTAAAAAAAAGTTGTTTGAGGGTGGTGCCTATGGCTCAATGGGTGGGGCACTGGCCTCATATACCAAGGGTGCCTGGTTTGAACCCAGCTCCGGCCAGCTAAAACATCAGTGGCTACTGCAACAAAAAATAGCTGGGCATTGTGGTGGTCACATGTAGTCCCAGCTACTCAGGAGGCTGAGGCAAGAGGATTGCTTAAGGCCAAGAGTTGGAGGTTGCTATGAGCTGTGATGCCATAGCACTCTACTGAGTGGGACTCTGTCTCCAAAAAAAAAAGTTGTTTGAAGCTGGGTGTGGCGGATCATGCCTGTAATCCTAGCACTCTGGAAAACTGAGGCAGGCAGATCCTTTGAGCCCAGGAGTTCAAGACTAGCCTGAGCAAGAGAAAGACCCCCTCTAAACTAAAAATAGAAAAATTAGCTGGGTGTTGTGGCAGGAACCTATAGTTCTATCTACTTAGGAGGCTGAGTCAGGAGGATCTCTTGAATCCTGGAGTTTGAGGTTTCTGTGAGCTAGGCTGACACCATGACACTTTAGCCTGAGATACCAGAGTAAGACTCTGTCTCAAAAACAAAAAATTGTTTGTTGTATAAATATTCTCTGTGATTCTTGGAGATAAAGGGTCATAGATGACCAATAAATTAATAATGCTGTGAGTTTAGCATTCATATGATTCCTTGTATTGGTAATGCAGCAAGCATAAATATTTTAGCGTAATGCATTTAAAATGTGCTATGCTAGCTTTAGCATCAACTCTGGCTGAGTGCAATTGGTTATTATTTTGCAAAGCTAATATAACTTGTGGATACAAAAAATGAAGAATGGAGGATGAATGAAGTTAGGAGAAATAAGGGCATTTTAAATAAAATTTTGTGTGACCAGGCACACATTCATGCCTATAATCCCAGCACTTTGGGAGGCTGAGATGGGCAGATTGCTTGAGCTCAGGAGTTTGAGACCAGTCTCAGCAAGAGCAAGAATTCATCTGTAAAAAACAGCTGGGTGTTGTGGCGGTCACCTGTAGTCCTAGCTATTTGGGAGGCTAAGACTAGAGAATCACTTCAAGACCGTGAATTTGAGCTATGATGCCACAGCACTCTATTGAGGGCAACATAGTGAGACTCTGTCTCAAGCAAACAAAAATTTGTGATCAGTAAAATTATACTTACCATTATTTATGAAAGAATTGTCTTTTTTTTTTTTTTAAGAGACAGAGTCTCACTTTATTGCCCTCAGTAGAGTGCCGTGGCATCACACTGCTCACAGCAACCTCCAACTCCTGGGCTTAGGTGATTCTCTTGCCTCAGCCTCCTGAGTAGCTGGGACTACAGGTGCCCACCACAATGCCTGGCTATTTTTTTTTGTTGCAGTTTGGCCAGGGCTGAGTTTCAACCTGCCACGTTCGGTATATGGGGCCAGCGCCCTACCCACTGAGCCAGAGGCACCACCCTGAAAGAATGGTCTTTTCAACAATTCCCAGCATATCTCTTTCTGTGGCTGTCTCCAACCCTTCATAAAATGTTTCTCATTGATTCTGACGTGGTCAAAAAATTGACAATTACAAATCACTCCTAAAACTCATGTTTAATCTTTTGTTTCCCACCATCAACTTTTTTGTGGGTTGATTAAGCAACAAACATTGGCTTATTGGAACTTCATTCCCTGCCTGTTCATTTAATGATGTTAATAGTAATAGAAATAATAATGAATATTTATGTCATTGCTTTGGAGTGTATTACACATTTTCATATTGTCTTGAAAACTAAGGTCAGAGGCAATGGCTCATGCCTGTAATCCTATCACAATAAGAGGCTGATGTGGGAGGAATGCTTTAGGCTAGGAGTTCAAGACCAGCCTGAGCAAGAGTGAGGCCCCACCTCTACTAAAAATAGAAACAAAAATTAGCTGGGCTTGGTGGCATGAGCCTGTAGTTCCAACTACTCAGGAGGCTGAGGCAAGAGATCTTCTTGAGCTCTAGGAGTTTGAGGTTGCTGTGAGCTGTGATGAGGCCACTGCATGTCAGCCTGGGCAACAGAGTGAGACTCTTGTCTTAAAAAAAAAAAAAAAAAAGAAAAAGAAAAGACAAGATAAGAAAATTAATGTGAGAGACCATGGTGAATTATCTTGCAACACTGTACTTGTTTAGAGATTTATTACTTTATTCTGGGATTGTGGCTATAAACTATAGCCCTTCTCTGCTTTCCAGGGGATCCTGCAATTGCTGTCAGCACCATCTTCCTAGAATTCCACTTAGATTTTATCAGTTCTCTGCTCAAAAACCTTCAATGACTCACCATTGGCAATGGAGATACAGAAGCCAAATTTTCTAGCCTGCTATTTAAAATCTTCTGGAATTGAACTCAACCTGTCACTCCAGTTTAATCTCCCATTATTCTTTTGCCCATAATGCTCCAACCAACCCACTATTATCCTTTCCACATCTTGGTTTGGGCTGTTACTTTTCTTACCGTGTGAAACTACCTCCCCTAATATTTTCCTATTAAAACCCCAATTAATTTTTAAGGTCTAGTGCATAATCTATTTGTTCTGTAGACCTTTCTTTGATGACAACTTCCCCTCTTTAAGTTCCTTTACCACA
Organism: Galagoides demidoff; assembly: GCA_963574575.1. Lineage (NCBI taxonomy): Eukaryota > Metazoa > Chordata > Mammalia > Primates > Galagidae > Galagoides > Galagoides demidoff. The sequence continues at coordinate 3,273 of CAUYQV010073679.1, read as the reverse complement.
TTGTTTATACGACCCCTACTTCTGATTTTTAAAATGGTTAATTTTCCATACTATATTATATAGGTATTTTCCAATATTTCCTATATTATATAGGTATTTTTTATGGACCCTTGCTCCTGCTGTAAAGAAAACACCAAATTTCAGTGGCTTTACAAAATAAGAATTTATTTTTTGCTTACACGACATTCTGATATGGTTTCTGGTTGGAAGAAGCCATTTGTGGCTTTGGTGTACTTAACACAGGCTCTCAACTTCCCCGCAGTGGTGGTGGTGGTGGTGTGATGTCTTCTCTTTTTTTTTGTCAGCCAGAAGGGGATAGCATATGGGTAATCACATGGGAGTAGTTCTTTCTTTCTTTCTTTTTTCCTTTTGAGACACTCTCACTTTAACACCCTCGGTAGAGTGCTGTGGCGTCATAGCTAACAGCAGCCTCAAACTCTTGGGCTCCAGTGATTCTCTTGTCTCAGCCTCCCAAGTAGCTGGGACTACAGGCAGCTGCCACAATGCCTAGCTATTTTTTTTTCTTTCTAGAGATAGGGTCTCACTCTGGCTCAGGCAATCCACCCGCCTCAGCCTCCCAGAGTGCTAGGATTGCAGGTGTGAGCCCCTGCACCTGGCCTCCCTGGGAGTGGTTCTTATCCACCAACCTGGAAACCGTGCCTCTATCTCCTGCTCATATTCTATTAGAAATCTGTCACAGGCCACAAGAGAGGACAACAAATGTCTAGGTCTGAGAAGAGGAAATGAGTTATGTGAGCAGCTGACTGGTTTCTTAATAGATTGTGGCAATTTCTCTCCTTTCCCCATGTTCCCTCTCCAGGCAATATGGCTGTCCCCTAGGGGAAGTTTTGGGGAGAAAATTTCTGCCACCTCTTCACCCTTCACTTGCTTTTTCCCATAAGAAAAGAAAGAATGTATCTTGTAGGGAGATCGGTGACAATCTGGAATACATCTTATAGGGAGACTGGTGACAGTCAGATGCCCACTAGACCAGGGTAAGTACAGCACAGATGGAGGAGGAGACTCAGGTTGGGTGGTGTTCGAAGCTTAACAATTTTAGAAATACAAACATTTTGATGACCAAGTTGACATCCTCCCCATACCCCCAAGGTCTTGGAAGGATGCTTGTAAGTAAGAACTCTGATACTTAAACTTCTTTAATTTTTTTTTTTTTTGAGACAGAGTCTCACTATGTCGTCCTCAGTAGAGTGTTGTGCTGTCACAGCTCACAGCAACCTCAAACTCCTGGGCTCAAGTGATTCTCTTGCCTCAGCCTCCCAAGCAACTGGGACTACAGGCACCTGCCACAATGCCTGGCTATTTTTTGTGGTTGCAGTTGTCATTGTTGTTTAGCTGGCCCAGGCCACGTTTGAACCCACCACCCTAGGTGCATGTGGCTGGCACCGTAACCCCTGTGCTATGGGCTCTGAGCCAAAACTTCATTAATTTTGTTATAGTCCTGTCTCTGGTTCTGCTACACATTGGTAAAGCCACTGAATCCCTCATCTTTGGGGCTGCCCATTCGGCTGTCCACCAGAACGTAAGGACGCCATACTACCCTTTCTGTTCTTCTCTGGGTCCCATCAGAGGCCTGACCTTGAAGCAATAGCCTCTTTTTGACTTCAGCTCTAAGCTGCATTCTCTAATTCAAAGTGGTAGGTTTGTCATGTGTGAATTTGGGGAGGCTGAACTCATTTCCTAGAATTTCTTTCCTACACATTTCCACTTAGGATGAGCCCGGAGAGAGAAAGTTTTCTGGGCAGGAGCGAAAGCAGCCATTTCACAACTCACACAAGTTTTCACTTACCTGCCAGCCCACGTGGTTGGAGGGAGGCAGTGGCTGAACCCGCAGAGGCTGCAGCCCACCTGCCTCCTCCTTCCGCCTCTCGGACTCCTGGGCCAGGTGTGTTTGGTTCCAATGATGAAAGGCCCTGGTGCAGGCCATCCACACCACCCATGTTGAGATAAGAACTGACCCCGGGTTCAGTCCACTCATGTGAGTTTGGGCTCGTGTTTGTGGGTTCTCGCTTGTTTTTGTGTTCCAGTTTACACCCACCTTCCCTTCTCAGCTGTCTACCCCGAGGGACTCAAGACCTCCAGCACCAGACCTGAAGACAATTGTACAGAGACTGCTTAACCGGCTTCCACAACTGTGTAAGATCAAATTTCTGTAATAAATCTACTTACCTCTCACTGTCTGCCTGTCATCCGTCTTTCCATTTTTCTTTACTCATGTGTTTGCGGTGATGCTGGCGTAAACAAACCTCCTGTTGGGCTAGTCTTATAAAAGGACAGCACAAAATTACATAACACTGGATAATGATAATAATTATGTTATGGGTTTATTATATACTTTTAATCATTATTTTAAAGTGTACTCCTCTACTTAAAAAAAAAATGTTGACTATAAATAGCCTCAGGCAGGCCCTTCAGGAAGTATCCAGAAGAAGGCCTTGCCAGCACAGCAGATGGCAGGTGTGTGTGTTACTGTCCCTGAAGACCTTCCGGTGGGACAAGCTGTGAAAGTGGAAGATAAGGATATGGTGAGCCTGACCCTGTGTCGGCCTAGGCTAAGGTGTATGTTTATATCTCAGTTTTTTGTTTGTTTTTGGTCAGGGCTGGGTTTGAATCCGCCACCTCTGGCATATGGGACCGGCACCTTACTCCTTTAAGCCACAGGTGCCGCCCTATATCTCAGTTTTTAATAGCAAAGTTTAAAAGGTGAAAAACAATTTTTTTATTTAGAAAAATACTTGCGGAATAAGGATGTAAAGAAAGGAATTATACTTTTACAGCTGTAGATGTGTTTGTTTTAAGCTGAATATGAGTACAAAAGTCAAACAATTAAAAAATGTTAAATAAAACATTTATGAAGTAAAAAAGTTACAGTAAGCCAAGGTTAATTTATTATTGAAGGAAGAAAATTTTGTTTCAGATAAGTTTAGTGTAGCCTAAGGGCAGTGTCTATAAAGTCTGCCAGAGTGTACGGTGAGGTCCTAGGCCTTCACATTCACTCACCACTCACTGACTCACCCAGAGCAACTTACAGTCCTGTACGCTCCATTCAGGGTAAGTGTTCTAGACATGTGTGCCATGGTTTTACCTTTTATATGATGTTTTTTACTATTCTTTTTCTTTCTTTTTTTTTATTGAATGGTAACTATGTACATTAATGCACTTCTGGGGTACAGTGTGGGGTTTTCACATGCAATCCGAAATACTTCCATCAAACTGATCAACACAGCCTTCATGTCATTTTCTCAGTTATTGTTT
>CAUYQV010073677.1:0-30158 GCA_963574575.1 Galagoides demidoff | reverse complement strand
ACAAACAAACAAAAAACACTCACAACATTAAAAACAAAAAATTCAGAAACTCTAAGGAATCACAATGGAGCTATAGTAGTGGACTCCAACAACAAGGAAATTGCCAAGCTGACAGGAATGGAATTCAGAATATGGATGACAAATAAGATGAATGGAATTGAAGAGAAAGTTGAAAACCAACAAGAACGAGCCAAAAAAATATTTCTGTAAATCAATGAAAAAGTCACTACAGAGCTAGACAAAATAAGGAAAGAAAGAAAGAGTCATTTAGGGCATTTCAAAACACAGCAGAAAATTTCAACAACAGATTAAACTGAGAAGAAGAAAGAATCTCAGAACTTGAAGACAGGCTTGCTTGCTCTCTCTCTCTCTCTCTTTCTCTTTCTTTCTTTCTCTTTCTTTCTTTCTTTCTTTCTTTCTTTCTTTCTTTCTTTCTTTCTTTCTTTCTTTCTTTCCTTCCTTCTTTCCTTCCTTCTTTCCTTCCTTCTTCCCTTCCTCCCTTCCTCCCTTCCTTTCCTTCCTTCCTTCCTTCCTTCCTTCCTTCCTTCCTTCCTTCCTTCCTTCCTTCCTTCTTTTCTTTCTTTTCTTTCTTTCTTTCTTTCTTTCTTTCTTTCTTTCTTTCTTTCTTTCTTTCTTTCTTTCTTTCTTTCCTTCTTTCCTTCCTTCCTTCCTTCCTTCTTTCTTTCTTTCTTTCTTTCATTCCTTCTTTCCTTCCTTCCTTCCTTCCTTCCTTCCTTCCTTCCTTCTTTCTATCTTCCTTCCTTTCTTTCTTCTTTCTTTCTTTCCTTCTTTCTTTCCTTATTTCCTTCCTTCCTTCTTTCTATCTTCCTTCCTTTCTTTCTTCCTTTCTTTCTTCTTTCTTTCTTTCCTTCTTTCTTTCCTTATTTCCTTCCTTTCGTCCTTCCTTTCTTTCTTTCTTTCTTTCCTTCTTTCTTTCCTTTTTTCTTTCCTTCCTTCTTACCTTCCTTCTTTCTTTCCTTCTGTCTTTCCTCCCTCCCTCCCTTCCTTCCTTCCTTCCTTTCTTCCTTTCTTTCTTTCTTTCTTTCTTTCTTTCTTTCTTTCTTTCTTTCTTTCTTTCCTTCCTTCCTCCCTGCCTCCCTCCCTCCCTCCCTCCCTCCCTCCCTCCCTCCCTCTCTTTCTTTCTTTCTTTCTTTCTCTCTTGAGACAGAGTCTCACTTTGTAGAGTGCTGTGCAGTCACAGCTCACAGCAACCTCAAACTCTTGGGCTTAAGTGATCCCCTTGCCTCAGCCTCCCAAGTAGCTGGGACTACAGGTGCCCACCATAACACCAGCAATTTTTTGAGATGAGGTCTTGCTCTGGCTCAGGCTGGTCTCAAGCCCGTGGGCTCAGGCAATCCACCCACTTTGGCCTCCCAAGCGCTAAGGTTATAGGCATGAGCCACCATGCCTGGCCCTTGAAGACAAGGCTTTCAAGCTAATCCATTTATAGAAAGAGGCAAAGGAAAGAATAAAAGAAATTGAGCAGTCACTTAGAGAAATGTGAAGCAAACTAACATATGAATTATGGTTATACCCGAGGGAAAAGAAAAAAAGCTAAAAGCTTAGAAAATCTATTTGAGGGAATTATTGAGGAAAATGTCCCTACTATCAACCAGAGATTCAGACAGCCAGATACAAAATGGTCATCAAACATCAGGAAGAGTCATAGCAAATAGAACACCTCCAAGGCACATAGTAGTCAAGCTGGTAAAGTAAAAATGAAGGAGAAAATTCTATAAGCAGCAAAATGAAAGCAACAAATAACCTACAATGGAAAACCCATCAGACATTCTCAGGGGAGACTTTACAAGCTGGAAGGGATTGGGGCTTCCATTTTGATCTTCTAAAGCAGAACACCTGCCGACCTAAGAGTTTTGCATGCTGCAAAACTCGGTTTCACAATTGATGGGCAAATTTTTTTTACAGACAAAAACAAAGGGAACTTGTCATGACCAGGCCTGCCCTGCATGAAATATTGAGAAAAGCATTATTACACAAATCAACACAATTGGTACTCACCAGTATAATATCACAACAAAAAGCTAAAGCTTACAACTCTTATAAAACAATAGTGTGAGAGGAAAAACAAAACAATAAGGTACTAGCCAACATGATAAAGATAACAGTATCTCACATATTAATTATATCACTCAACATTAATAGTCCAAATGCTCTTCTCAAAAGACATAGGCTGGTGGAATGGATGATAAAAACACAACCCAGATACATGTAATTACTGTCCTCGGGAAACATCTAAACCACAAGGATGCACACAGACTCAACATGAAGGGATGATAATAAATAAATATTCTACACAAATGGAAACCAAAAGAGAGTAGGTGTGAACATTCTTCATATAAAATTGACTTTAAATCAACAAAAATAAAGACAAGCAGAGATGCTCATATATAACGACAAAGGCATCAATTCAAAGAGAAGACCTAACAATTTCAGATATAAAAGCACTTAACACAGGAGCTCTCAAGTAAATGAGTTAAATTCTACTAGAGCTATGCAAAGAAATAAATAGTAGCATTGTAATTGCCAGGGACTTCAATACCCTATCATCAGAGCTGGACAAATCATCAAAGCAGAGAATAATTAAAGACATACTGAACTTAAGTAAGACACTAAAACAAACATTTACAGAACATTATACCCCAAAACTATTCAACATACAGTGTGCTCAATACCCATGGGACATTCTCCAAGATTGATCATAATTTAGGGCATAAAACATGTCTCAACAATCAAAAAAGTCTCAAAAAAATCAAAATCATACCATACATCTACTTAGACCAGAGTAGAGTAAATTAGAAATCAATTTCAAAAGAAACACTCTAATCCTAATGAAGTCATAGAAATTAAACAACTTGCTGTTAAATTACATATAGATCAATAATGAAATTAAAATGGAATCAAAAGATTCCTTGAACTGAACAACAAAGGAACGCAAGCTAGCAAAATCTATGGGATTTAGCAAAAGCATTCCGGGGGGAAAATTCATAACCTTAGGTGGTCACACCAAAAATGCAAAAAGATCACAACTTAACAACCTAATGTGACATCTTGAGGAACAAGGAAAGGAATAGCAAACCAAAACCAAAGTCAGCAGAAGAAAATAACGAAGGTCAGAGCAGAACTAAATGTGACAGAAAAAAAAAAAAGGACAAATAAACAAAAAGTTAAACAAAATTGATAAACTTCTTGGTAAACGACTCAAGAATAAAAGAGAAATAACACAAATAAGTTCAATCCAAAATAAAAAGGAGATACTAAAACTGATACTGCAGAAATACAGAGCATCATCTGTATACACATCAACTAGGAAACGTAAAGGGAGTGGACAAATTCCTGGAAATGCACAACCGCCCAACAGTCAGTCAGGAAGAAATAGAACTCCTGAGCAGACCAATAATGAATAGCGAGATTGAAATGGTAATAAAAATATTTACCAACAAAGAAAGCTCTGGACAAGATGGATTCACAACTGAATTCCACCCGACCTGCAAAGAAGAGCCACTACTCATACTACAGAAATTATTCCATAACATCAATTAGGAAGAGTCTTCCCTAACTCATTCTGATACCAATACCACTTTGATACCAAAGACATAACAAGAAAACTACAGACCAGTATTCCTTATTAATGTACATTAGAGAATATATTCACAAACTACATATTTAATAAAGGGCTAATATCTAGAATATATGAAAAACTCAAACAAGTCAGCAAGAACAAAACAAACAACCCTATCAAAAAGTGGGCAAAAAATATGAATAGAAGGTTTTCAAAAGCAGATAGACAAATGGCCAACATATACATGAAAAAAAAGCATGAAAATTCAGCTTCAGTAATCATCAGGGAAATACAAATTAAATCTACAATGAAGTATCTCATTATCCCTGGGAGAATGGTTCTCATTAAAAAGTCCAAAAATAATGCATGCTGGCATGGATAAAGAAAGAAATGTCTATATGCTGTTAGTGGGACTATACATTAGTACAACCTCCATGGAAAACAGTTTGGAGACTTCTCAAAGAACTAGAAGTAGATCTACCATTCAATTCAGCACTACTTGGTTATCTACCCAAAGGAAAGAAGTAATGTTATCAAGAAGACATCTATACTTGAATGTTAATGGCAGCACAATTCCTAAATACAAAGATGTGGGATCAACTCAAGTTCCCATTAGTTCATGAGTGGATAAAGAAAATGTGAGATATATATCTCACAGAGTGTTATTCAGTCATAAAGAGTAATGAATTCATGTCTTTTGCTGCAATTTTAATAGAACTAGAGATCATTATTCTAAGTGAAATACCTCAAAAATGGAAAAACAAACACCACATGTACTATCTAAAAATTTAGCACTAATTGATGGCCACATGTGGGCATAGAAAGAAGTAAAAATTGTTGGAAATCAAGAAGGGGAAAGTAAGGGGTAAAAAGCTACTAACCTACTATGAACAGTATTTGCATGATGGGCACACTTACAGCTCCGACTAAAGAATGACAAAAACTATCCATGTAAGGAAAACATTTGTACCCTTTTAATATTTTGAAATGAAAAAAAAAAATCTTAAATCACATGATCCAAGTCACATGACCCAACTGTATGCTATTTACAAGAGATTCACTTCAGCTACAAAGACATAAATAGCTTGAAAGAAAATAGACAGGAAAAGATATTCTGTGCAAATAGTAGCCAAAGGGAACAGAGGTGGCTATGTAGAGTTCAAATAAAAAATGACTAAAAAGAAAGACATTATATATGTGTGTGTGTGTGTGTGTGTATAAACAAAATGTTCAATACAACAAGAAGATATGACACTTAAAAATATTTACAAAACTAATGAAAAACCATCAAAATATGTAAAGCAAAAGTGACAGAATTGAAGGGAGGAATACCCAGTTCTCAATAATTCTTAGGCACTTCAATTCCCCACTCTGCATAATAAATAGAACAACTAAATAAAGGGTAAGTATGCATATAGAGGACTTTAACCCCACAATAAACCAATTGGATCTAGCAGACAGGTACTGAACACTTTACCCCAAACAACTGCAGACATATTCTTCTCAAGTGCACAGTGGGCATTTTCTAAGCTAGAAAAATCTATTAAGCCACACATTAAGTCTCAATAGACTTAAAAAGATAGACGTCAGAAAAAAATATGTTCTCTGATCATAATAAGATGAAGTTAGAAAATAATAACAGAATTAGAACTAGAAAATTTAAAATTTGTGGGAATTAAATAAGGCACCTTTTTTTTAAGACAGGGTCTCACCCTGTTGCTCAGGGTACAGTACAGTGGCAAACATAGCTCACCATAGCCTTATACTTCTGGGATCAAGCAATATTGCCTCAGTTTCATGAGTAACTGGGACTACAGACATGTTATCACACCTGACTAACTTTTTACAACTTTTTGTAGAGACAAAGTCTCACTATGCTGCTCAGGCTGGTCTTGAACTTCTGGCCGCAAGTGATTCTCCTTCAGCTTCCCAAGGTGCTGGATTATAAGTGTAAGCCATCATGACTGGCTAACAATACACTTTTGCAACCAAAATATCAAAGAGAAATCACAGTGGAACTTAGAAATAACTGGAAAGGAATGAAAACAAAAATACAACATATCAAAATGTATCTGATGGATTGAAAGCAGTGCTAATGGAGCAATTTAGAAGCACATTAAAAAATAAGAAAAATCTCTAATCAATAACCTAATTTTATAACCTAAGAAACTAGAAAAATAACAAATTAAGACAAAAATTAAAGACAAAAATTAAGCCTTAAGCTAGCAGAAAGAAGGAAACAAATATTAGAACAAAGATAAAATAGAAAATTTGAGAAATACAGAAAATCAATGAAACTAAGTTGCCTCTTTGAGACGATCAACAAAATTGACAAATCTTTAGCTAGATAGACTAAGAAGACTCATTATCAAAATCAGAAATGAAAATAGAAACATTACTACCACTTCTGCAGAAACAAAAAGCATTATAAGAGCGTACATATTATAAACCTATAAGTAATGGTACATCAACAAATTGGATAACCTAGATGAAGTGGCCAAATTCCACGAAATACAAAATCCACCAAGATTAAATCATGAAGAAATAGAAAGACTAGATCTATAACTAAAGGAGCCTGAATCAATAATTAAAAAATCTCCTGAAAAAGAAAAGCACTGATGTGATGACTTCAGTAGTGAATTCTATGAAACATTTTAAAAAGAACTAACACCAATCCTTCTCAAACCTTTTCAAAAAAATTGAGGAGAAGAAACTACATTATAATTCATTAAGAATTATGGAGCCAGCATTACTCTGATACCAAAGTCAGACAAAGTCACTACAGGAAAACTACAGACTGGCCTGGAGCATTGGCTCACAACCATAATCCTAGCACTTTGGGAGGCCAAGGCAGGAGAGTCACTTGAGCTCAGGAGTTCAAGATCAGCCTGAGCAAGAGCAAGACCCTGCCTCTACCAAAAATAGAAAAATTATCCAGGCATTGTGGCCAGCACCTATAGTCCTAGCCACTCAGGAGGCTGAGGCAAGAGGATCACTTAAGTTCAGGAGTCTGAAGTTGCTGTGAGCTAGACTGATACCACGGCATTCTACCCTAGAACAAGTGAGTGACACTGTGTCTTAAAACAAATGAAAAAGATGAGAAGGAAAACTATAGGCCAATATTCTTAAGAACAATAATACAAAAATTATCAGTAAACTAAATTCAGCAGCAAATTAAAATAATTATATACTATGACCACATGAAATTTATTCCTGAAGTGTAGGATGATTCTATAAAAATCCACGTAAGCATATATTACATTAACAGAATTATGGAGAAAACCCTACATGATAGTCTCACTTGAGTCAGAAAAAAGCATTTGACAAAATTCAACATGCTTTCATGATAAAAATACTCAATAAATTAAAAATAGAAGAAAACAGTCTCAACATAATAAAAGCTATATTTGAAAAACCCACAGAAAACATCATTCTCACTGATGAAAGACTGAAAGATTCCCCTCTAAGATCAGGAACAAGACAGAGATGTTCACATTTGCCACTTCTGCTCAACATAGTCCTGGAAGTTTCAGCCAGAGCAATTAGGCAAGAAAAATAAATAAAAGGCATCTAAGTTGGAAAGGAGGAAGTGATCTCTGTTGACAGATAATATGACCTTGTATGTAGAAACTTTGAACACTCCAAAACAAATTGTTAGAGCTAATTAATAAATGAATTCAGAAAGCAGCAAAATACAAAATCAGCACACAATTCAGTTACATTTCTATACACTAAAAATGAACAATGTTAAAAGGAAATTAGTAAAAGAATTCTGTTTGCAATGTCATCAGAAAGAATAAAATACTTAGGAATTAACCAAGGAGGTTAAAAACAATGAAAAATATAAAACATTGCTGAGAGAAATTAAAGATATAAATTATGTAGTAACATACCCCATGTTCATGGATTGGAAGATTTAATATTGTTAAATTTAACAATATTTAAGCCCAAGAGTTGGAGGTTACTGTGAGCTGTGATGCCATAGCACTCTAACAAGGGTGACATAATGAGACTCTGTCACAAAAAAAAAAAAAAAAAAAAAATCCAATGACTATTTTTGCAGAAATAGAAAACCCATCCTAAAATTCACATAGAATCTCAAGCAACCCCAATGCCAAGACAATTTTGAAAAAAGAAGAACAAAGATGCAAGACTCACATTTCCTGATAATCAAAATTTACTACAAAGGTACAGTAATTAAAGCAGCGTAGTATGGCACAAAGATAGCCATATAGATCATTAACATAGAGAGCTCAGGAATAAACCCTCACATATATAATTAAATGATTTTGACAAGGATGCCAAGACCAGTCAGTGAAGAAAGGGCAGTGTTTTTAACAAATGGTGCTGGGAAAATTGTACATCCACATACAAAAGAATGATCAACAAACAAATTGGACTTTATGAAAATTGAAAGAAAAATTGTGCCTCAAAATACAACATCAACCATTAAAAGGCAACCCACAGAAAGAGAGAAAATATTTGCAAATTGTTCTCTAATAAGGAATTATCATCCAGAATATATAGGAACTCCTAAAACACAACAGCAAAAAACAAATAACCCAATTCAAAAGTGGGCAAAGGACCAGAACAGACATTTATGGAAAGAAGATATGCGAATAAATACTAAACACGTGAAAAGATGTTCAACGTCACTAATTATTAGGAAAATGTTAATCAAAACTACAATGAGATGTCGGGGATGGGTGCTATCAAAAAAAAAATAGAAAATAAGTGTTGGTGACGATATGGAGAAATTGGAACCCTGTATACTGTTGATGGAATCTAAAATGGAACAGCTGCTATGGAAAACATTACGTAGTTCCCCCAAAAGTAAAAACAGAATCACCATATGATCCAGCAATTTCATTTCTGAGTATATACCCAAAAGAATTGAAAGTAGAGTCTTAAAATTCGTATACCCACATTCATAGCAGCTTTATTCACAACAGCTAAGACAGGGAAGCAAGCCAAGGGTCCATCCACGGATGAACAGGTAACCAAAACGCAGTTGTGTACATACCATGGAAAGGTTTTTGGCTTTAGAAAGTATGGACATTCTGATATTTACTAAAACATGAATGAACACTGAGGCATTATGCTACATGAAATAAGCCAGTCATAAAAAACGAATACTATATGTTTCTACTTATACCAGAGAGTTAGAGTATGCAAAGTCGTGAAGACACCGAGTAAAATCCTGGTTTCCAGGGCCTGAGGTAAAGGGGGATGGGAGTTATTGTTTAAAGGGTATGAGCCTTCAAAGTTACAACATGTAAAGAGTTGTGGAGATGGGTGGTGGTGATTATAGCACATTATGATTGTTTTAGTATCACCGAACTGTACACTTAAAAATGGCTAAGATTATAAAACTCTTGTGAGTATTTTACCACAATAAAGAACATTGCAGGGGGGCCTGCATGCACAGGCCTCCCTCTAAGGAGACCTGGGTAAATCCAGGGGAATTTCAAATGGGTCAGAGCTCATGGAATCCTCTGATTGAGCCGCTTCTAGAAAAAAAATCTTATTATTATATTTTTAAAATCTGGAAGGAAGGCTCATGAACCAGTGAATGGGGAGTCCCATTTTTATTCTCAACAGTGCCTGCCCCTGCTGTCTTGCTCAGAATGGTAAGCCAGTAGCCATTCATTGATTAAGGTTGTATCTTTTTGCTCTGCAAACTAGAAGAGTGGATTGCCATCCCGGCCTTATGGAGGAGCTACAAGGATATGCTAAAACTGCTGAGCCTCTAGTCTGGTGGGGTTGGGGGGGGGAGCAATTAAACGAGAGGGACTATTTGGAAGCAATAACTATTTAAATTATTTGGGCTACGGATCAGCTGGATCAATGCCCAATGGACAGGCACTCTAGTTATCCTGGAGACAACTGCGGGCTGAACTCCAGCCTGAGAAGAAATGAGGTTGTTTTGAAGAAAACAGGAAAAACTAAACAAGTTGGTAGCTAAAACACAAGCAAAATACGCTGTTTTTGCTATGTAAGAGGTTTTGCTGAGAATTTTTGTTTTGTTTTTTTTGAATCCCTAGTCACATAATAAATATTCATGTTTATTTCAAGTGGTCGGAATAAGATGGAGGAATCTATTTATTTGGTAGTCAAGTTATATAGTTGAATACAAGACATCTCTATAAAATTCAAATACCCAGTTTAGCATGTTCCATAGGCAGTGACTGTCTTGGTTGTAACATAAATTTAAATTTTATCAATACCTAAACTGCAAGCTTTCCTGTGGACAGGAGAATCCAGATGCGTGGTGGGTATTATAGATCTCTGACAGGTGATTTATTCTCCCGTTGGAATTTTTCAAAAACTTCTTAATCACTGCATATGAGTTCCCTACACTTGCCTGGAGGACTTTTCAAATAGTGAGAGTACATCTTTGAAACACAAAAAGCCAACCCAAAAGCTACAGAATGAGAATGCCAAAAGTCAAATGGAAAAATAGTGATAAGCAAAATACTAAGAATTCCACTTTAAAAGCAAAACAATGACTGCATTTGATCGGATATGACTTTCAAGTCATTATCTCTTCCCTGAACTATTGCAATCGTCTTTTCACTGGTCTTTCTGCTTCCAGTTTCCACACATTCCAATCTCTCATACGCTGCTCACATATTATCTTTCTGAAGTTCAACTCTGATCATGTCATTCCTCAGCTCATAAACCTTCAATGACTCTTCATTCTCTGAACAATGAAGTACAAACTTCAGCCTGGCATTCAATCCCTAAACTAGCTTTCCAACTCGTCTGTCTTTCATTTTATGACCCTTATAGTCCAATCTCGTTTATGACCTTTATAATCCAATCAACTGGAACCCCTCCTGTTTTATGTGTATACTCTGGATATTCCCACCTCCTAGTGTGCATTCCCCTTGTTTCCAACACTGGAAGTTTCTGTATACTTAAATCCTACCCAACTTTACAAGCCTCGTTCACATACCACCTATTACAGACTGAATTGTTTCTCTCTAAATTCCCTATCTTGAAGCCCTGACTCCCAGTGTGACTGTATTTCAAGGTGGGGTCCCTTAGAGACTTAATTAAAATTTAATGAAGTAATAAGTAAGGGTGGAGCTCTAATCCAGCAGCACTGATATTCTGAAGAAGAATAGAGACCAGAAATCTCTCTGCATGTGTACAGAGGGAGGCCATGTGAGGACACAGTGAGAAGGTGGCCATCTACAAGGCAGAAAGAGAGGCCTCAGCAGAAACCAAGCTGGATAGCACCTCTGTCTTTGACTGCCAGCCTCCAGTACTGTAAAAAACTAAATTTCTGTTGTTTAAGGCACCCAGTCTAAGGCGTTTTTGTTATAACATCCAACCAATACATCACTTCCATCCCTGTTCATCACAATTTCCTCTTCCTCTGTTTTCATGGAATTGTATGGATAACAACATAGTAGCATTTATCACTTCCAAGCCTCAACTACAGTAATTTGTTATATCATTTAATATCAGATTTGGCCTAAATAAGACAAAGCTTCATCATTAGTTAATGTAAAAGCAGTTGGGATCTATGCAATATAGGTGTGGTATTTAGACTCCTTGCTCAAAAGGAACCAATCTTGTTCTATCTTTTGTTTTGTCTAGCCTACCACCTTCATCCAGAAGGTCACCTGAGAAAGCTCAAGTCATATGTGTCTCAGGAAGCAAGAAGGAGGAAGTGAGAAGAGAAAGGGCAAGAGGATTCACCTCTCCGCTGAGTTAGCTTCCCTTGGGGAGCCTTTCAGGAGTCCCAAACAACATTTCTGCTTACATTCTTCTAATGTAATGTAATCTAATCTAATCTAATTACCATGTTTCCCCGAAAATAAGACACTGTATTTTATTTTTTTTTCTCAAGAAGACACACTAGGGCTTATTTTCAGGGGATGTCTTAATTTTATTAAGTATAATACAACAATCTACATTTATTCAAATACAGTTAAGTCATCTTCTTCTGGAACCTGACAGGGGGAGCCGACCTTGTTGGTAGGGCTGGTGCTAGTGATGCATGAACTCCTTTACCCTAGCCGTTCGCACATATCCAATAGGATGCCTGCGACCACGGTTACCACACATGCACCCGCGCAAGTGCTAACGGTTTGGACAAAGGAGCTGTGGCAGATAAAAGGTATTCTGGTCTTCCTTACTGTTCTGCGCCGAAATGCAGTGTATCTGCATAGCCACGCCCATCACTAGGTCTTATTATAGGGTAGGGCTTATATTTAACAAATACATAGAAATCCTGTTAGGGCTTATTTTGGGGGTAGGTCTTATTTTTGGGGAAACACGGTATATGTAGTGCCTAATTGCAAGAAGCAGGTAGCCATTTGGTTGGACGCTAAAAAGATATATTATTAGTAAATGGTATTCTCTTTCATGTTCATCTTATTTTTTTAATCACTTGTAAAAGACTATTAAATTCCTTAAGAGCATGTTAATTTTATCTGTGCATCTTGAGTAGTGTGTAGCATGGAATTTTGCACATATAAGGCACCCAAATATACTTATTAAAGAAACTGATAATAGTGTTAATGCACTTGCACTATACATTGAAGCCATCTGGGTAGCGCTTACCCATTTCCTGCTACCTATTCAGCTTTATGGGCATTCTACATGTGTTCTGATAGTAACACTGTCATTACCCTGTAAGGTTATATTTTATGTTGAATTTTCTCAATATTGGGATTTCCACTCATTGATTGTGAGGGCAAAACAGTCAATCTGTTTAAGCTTTTCCACAGATAGCAAATGCTTATTGTGGCTGGTACCTTTCATTCCCTTAACTTCACAAAGGATTGTAAGGGCAGAATTTTTTTTTAAACAAAGAAAATAACTTAAATGTGTTTCTAGGAGAGAAAATACAAATTTGTATTATGGATTTGGCTTAAAAACCTACCCTCTCTTGTTTGGGGATGATGTTGAGTGCAGAGTTCTGGCATTGCTCTTTAAATTTTCTTTTCTCAACTCTTCTACTTTTCCTTTTTCTTTTCTTTGCTCTACTCCCTCCTACTCTAAAGCAGCTTTGAAAATCATATGGCATATAAAGGGTGTGTGAAATTGACATTGGTGAGGGGGTAGAGTTTTGGGAGGCTTCGTTTTCACTCTCTCAACCCTTGCCTCTATGTCTTAGCTTGTGGAGGTACAAGGGACCTAGAATTGCATCCGGCAGAGGTGCAATTCAGAAATGCAACCATGTGACTATTTCTTGCTTCAGTTTCATAGTTGAACTGAGTTGGTGGGAGGTTGGTTAAATTGTTGTCCCAATGGGCAAATGTTAGGGCTCCCTTTAGATTCTTCTAACTCTCAATCCTGCTCACAAAGGTCCAAGTATCCTTTGGACTTTTCTCTACTGAAAGCACCCCTGAAACACAACACAATCTCTCTGGCCTTGCTCTGAACTCCACTGTGTCTGTCTCCTGTGAGCAGAACTAACATGGAGTATTCATACCTAGCAAGGGATCTTTGCCAAGTCTAGCAGAAACACCTAGAGAAATGGAGGCATGTCGGTTTGTTTATCCTAACTCCTCCTTTCTCCAACATATCCAATCAGGTCTATGGTGGATAACAGATGTTGTTAATAACACAGTGAGAGCCACTATTATGCCCATTTTCCCAAGAGTGCAACTGAAGGATTTTCTGTGAATATGGTAACAAGTGACAAATTGTTCACGTCTATTTTCATGAAATGTTTTGACTGCTGAAGTTGTTCTATAGCAGTTCATTAAAGGACCCGTAAAATATGTAAGTTTACATTTTATAAAAAGATCATCAGGAATTTCTTGGCTGTTAGTATTTCTTGTATTAAGCATCTGTTTTCTATTTTTTAAAGGCTTGCAGCAGTGGTTGTCCAATTGTGTATTAAAAATAGTTGATTTAAGCGGGATGAAAATGTTGTAATTTCTTATTAAAGATTAGTAACCCACCAATGGAGCTTCCTTAGAAGGCAACCAGCAATGTGTACGTAGCACATCTGGTTTCAAAATATTAAAAAATGATAAACACTTACCGATACAATCCATCTGTTCTATCTACATAATTGTCTTATTTTTAAAACTAGGACGCTCACTGAGCTTGACATTACACAAAGCTGAAGAATTTTGCTTCTCAATGTCTGAACAGTATGAGACCAATTTTGGAAGAATGTCATATTGAGTATGTTAGGTATTATGGAAAACTGGTTAAAACCCAATTCCAACATACCATAGGATGTCCTTGACTTGAAATTGTGGGTAAAATCAAACTGGATAGCATATAAAAAATCATAGACTAATATTTTTAGTCAAAAAAATGTCAAGAGGTCAACAAAAACTAGCTTAATCCTTTTAGCATTCCTTGTACCAGCATTGACTGAATAGTGCTTAATTTGTGCCAGGCACTATGCCAAGTGCACGACATGCATTCCCTTGTTTAGTCCTTATAATATTTCTACTAATCCCATTGTTGAAAAGAAAATAGACACTCAGGCAGTTAGGTTGTGTATTCAAGGCCACACAGGTAGTATATGATGAGGCCATGATTTATATTTGGGCAGTATGACTTCAATATCCATTCTTTTATGCTCTCCATGATGTGGCACACAAAATACATTTTTGAATAATTTCAGTCTTCTTAGTGTTAACAGTTCTTCCCTAAAAGCCATATCTCTCAAATATTAATAACTTCTCTCCAATCTGCACCTCATCCATAAATTCATTATGCATTAACATGAACAATGGCAATGATAATAACACTTGCCAGTGATTTCCATGTTTCAGTTATTTTTATAAGCTCTTTACAAATTAACTCATTTAATCCTCATAACTTTACAAGATAGGTAGGATCACTATACCCTTCCTCCTTTCATAGGAGAAAAATGAGGCATAAGAGTTGAATAATTTGCTCAGTTTGTACGACTAAGAGGTAAAGGTCCTAAGATTTGAGCTCAGGGACTCTAGCCCTGAACCTACACTTGAAATCATTTCATGCATACCACCCATTTTCCAGGAGCCACGCCAATGGTGGATATACAACGATGAATAAAACGTGGTCAGCTTTTTTCAGTTAGTATAATGCTTTCAAGGTACAGTCATGTTATAGCACATATCAAAATTTCAGTGTTTTCTATGGCTGAGTAATATTGCATTGTACACATATACCACATTTTATTTATCCATACTGATGAACACTTAAGTTGTTTTTACCTTTTCAGCTATTGAATAATGCTGATGTGAACTTTGGTATACAGGTATCTGTTTGGTTTCTGTTTTCAAGGCTTTGGGTTGCATACCTAGGAGTGGATTTGTTGTGTCATATAGTCAAAATGGCAAATTTTATAACCACATCTATATCTATATATATTTAACATAACACTAAAAAAATCATTTATATTTTTGAGGGACTCACATTATAGTACTAGATGACAAAAATTTAATCCAGTAATTAAAATACCACATATGAAATGTGCTATATTCATAGTGTGTACAGAGTGTTAGGAGAACCAAAAACCTTTCAGTATTGCTTAGGGTAGGGTACAGGGATTTAGGAAAGGCTTCAAAAATGGTACTTGAGAAGAATTTTAAAGATGATGAGATGGTTTTAAGGTTTAAAGTGGTGGCTAACAGGATTGAGGGTAAAGACAGGACAGAGGGTAGAGAAATTATTTCAAATAGAGCGATGGATTCTCATGAACAATGTCTTGAAATGTGTCAAAGGCCAACTGTCCTGGCTTATTTTATGTATCAACAGAGTCCTCAGGTATGTAGTCAAACATTCTAGTTGTGTCTGTGAGGATCTTTTAGATGAGATTAAGATATGAACTGATGGATCTCTCTCTTGGGAGGGCAAAGCAGATGGGGTAGTCCTCACCCAGTCAGTTGAAGACCTGAAAAGAACAAAATTCCTGATCCTACTGCATCAGGAAACTCCTCTTGCTTGATCTGGGACATCAGTCTTTTCCTGCCTTCAGACTTGACTTGAAACCTTGGTTCTTCTTGGGTCTTGAGACTATAGGCCTTCAGACTGGCAGTTATACCACTGGCTTTTGTTCTTGAATTAGAACTGCACCACTGCCTCTCCTGGGTCTCCAGATTGCCAACTGCAGATCTTGGGACTTCTCAGTCTTTGTAATCATACCAATCCTTATAATAAATCTCTCTCTCTCTCATATACCATGCACCCTGAAATATATTGCACATTATATATAATATATATAGGATATATTATGTATAGTATATACTATATATGCCATATATATATACCATGTATGGGATGGACATAAAGTTCATGTGCAATTTCAATTACTTTACTATCTAAATTGCACATGAACTTTGTGTCCACACCATTTATGGTATATACAGATATACACACCATATATATTACACATTCTGCATCCTGGTGATTCCATTTCTCTGGGGAACACTAACTTATACACTGACGCATTATAATTTGGCATGGCTATGTGCGAAGACTGTGAGTTAAGAGGATGGGGTAGGTTCTGTCACAGTTTCTAGCGTTAGAAACTTTATACTCCCCTTTGGCAATTCTCTCTCCTTCACCTACTATCTCTTTCCAAATTCTGTTGACTCATCTTCACAGATATTTTAATGTTGATTTCTTACTTGGCACCCAAAGCCCTTTGGCATTTGACTCCATCTCAGTTTTCATCTCCCTCTTTGTGCCTGTGCAATCAATCCTTGGCTATGACTGACTTGTTCTATCACATCCACTTCCCTCCCTGGGTCTGTTTGCTCATGCTGCTGCCTCAGCCAGAGAGGCCCTTTCCTCATCTCTGGCTGACTATACCAAATGCAGGCTTAAAGGTTTATGAACCAATGCTAGCTCATAAGGGTAGAGAGCTCTGTTTTGTTTGTTCACTGTTGCATCCTCAATGTTTAAGACAGGGACTGGAACGAGAGAGAAAGAGAGAGAATAAAAATGGCCATGACCTGACAGCATTCAAGACCCAGGATGAGCTGACGGAGCACTCTGTCTCCTTCCCTACCCTTCATAGTTTGGTACCATGGGCTCAAATTCATTTGGGTTTATGTCACTAGCAACTGAAAAAGCTCTGGACAATCCACTATCTGTAGAGGTTTAGCCGTTAAAAGTCCTGAAAGAGATTTGTTACCAAAAAAATTGGCCACAAGGATGAGAGTCCAGCATTCTCTGTGGCCTCATGCTTTTCCATCCTTCAGGATATATAAACACTAAAATTCTCCTGTAATCACAGGACCACTTTGAGACTTGGAGAATATCTTATCTCTGCATGCATTAGAACAAAAAAGGATGTTCACTAAAAGCTAAAAGAAACATTTTATAGAAAATGTATGAAACAACTATTCTTTTAACATAACAGGCTGTCTTGCCATCAGAAAGCAATGCCTTTGGCTCATTGCATTCTGTATCTAAAATAGTATGTTTCACATCTCTTGTAAAGCGATTCTCATATCATGTAGCTTATTTATTCCATTGTGCTTAATTTCTTTGTGCTGTTAAGAAGAAATAAGAATTAGTCTCATCACTTAGGACTTCTACAACTTTTTTTTTTTTGCTTTGCATTAAAAAAGTACTATTTAAAAAGAAGTACTGTGAGTATTTTTCTTTGGCCTGTATGCACATACACAAAAAAAATCTGACCAATCAGCTGGTGCCTGTGGCTCAAAGGAGTAGGGCACTGGCCCTATATGCTGGAGGTGGCAGGTTCAAGCCCAGCTCCGGCCAAACAGCAAAAAAAAAAAAGTCTGACCAACCTTCTTTTTAGATTTAATACACGCAAATATAAGTTAACATTATCAGGAGTAAAAGCTGCTATAGCTTTCTGTGTAATGTCTATGAAATTAAATGTATCACAAAAAAATCAACCTTTTGGTACAGAGTTCCTTATTCTTTGTTTCATGAATTATAAAATACATTTGTCTTCTTAAAAACAAACAAAAAAGAAGTTAGGATTATTATGATTCTGTTTTTATATCTTTATTACCCTACAAGTAAGTTTATTAAAGAGTATTTAATCTTCTCACCAGTGAAAATCTCCCATTTAGAATAAGTTTTAAAATATACTCACTAAAAAGAACTATTCCAGGCGGTGTGTATATTATTCCTCTTCACATACCCAGTTTACAAAATATACTTAAAAATATATAGATATATATATCCTGGCAGCCCATAAATAAGGGGCCTATTTAAAAATTTTATTTGTATTGGACACATTCCTCAGGCTAAAAGACAAAAGGCAGAAAAGCAAATTGGTCCTGTGATCACATAGAGAGAGTGTATTAAGCAGGATTCCTTGTGTTGCAATAAGCCTTTGGTATGAATGGTCTAAGATTCTCCCTTATATTAGTTTCATGTTGGTGATACAAATTACAGAGTGCCCCAAAGAATGGTTTTCCTTCTGGTCTACAGGAACACAATAAAACAATGTGAAACCTATTATCTAAGTTACCTTTAAACTTGATTTTGGGACCCAAATTCCTTCCTTACTAGGTTCTCTCCCTAGAAGAAGCATCCTCCTTCCTAACAGTGCCTTTAATAGCAAAGAAGTAATGTGAAAATCTTCTGATTACTTGCACCTAATTTTTTTTTGTACTTTTAGAGTGTAGTGAAGTGTTTTCCCATATTTTACTTGCTCTAAGCACCAAGTATCCTTTTTAAGTCTTCAACAAGGCACGCAGACAGAGGCAATTCACCTGCACCTTAGAGACCCCAGAGACACCCTGGGCCCAGCTCGGAGTTCTCATCTCTTCTATGTGGCCTTCCTCTTTTGGAAGAACACTTCCACTTACATATACGAAGATCGACAGTTTCTCCCTCCACCCCCAGGTTGTAAAAATACCATTTCCTCCAAATAGTAGTTTGATAGCAGGAAATGTTAGGGTTTTTTTAATAGAGAATAAAACATGTTAAGGATTTCCCTCATTACCTGTTTGCTTATGAAGGATATGTCTTCAAAAATGTCTCTCTGATCATCTGTCCAGGTGTCAGATCTTGAAGCCAAAATGGGTATCTCTTCAAGGAAGCCTATGAAACAAACAGATGTCATTATTAACAAGTCTAAGAATGGAGATAACCTTGTGGTTTTTTTAACAGTAGTAGACTGTAGGATTTTTAATACAATGCTTATAGATCCTGTGCTCTGTAACTACCATAGAAAAAAATCATTAATGGTTCCATAGCAATTAATAGTAGAGGTATTTTTCAGGATAATAATACTTTAAACTTTTCCTCAACCAAAGAATAATTTAAAAAATGTTCTTTAGCATTTTAATAAAGCTGATATTTAAATTTCTCTGAATCAGTGATATCATTTAATGCAGTAAAAAGAGGAGAAGGAAATAGCAATAAGATTTTAATATTTCAGAATCCAGACTTTACTATCTGTTGATCTCTTTAGGAGGAGCTCACTGGTTTTCCCCTCCCCGCCCCCTACCTTTTAGAAATTCTTCAGTGCCAAAGGAACTCTTTAGCTATGAATTGACATGTTTGATTACTAAAATATTTTCTTTTCCAAGATTCCACTAATGCTTCTTTTACGAAGAAAATAGGTTGAAACTTTAATACACCTAGTTTTTTTTAAATTATTTATATATTATCACTATACTCTTCATTCCCCTTGAATGACATTTGATTTCAAATGTCGGTCCAGCCGGCCATACTTTTGTGTATAGTGCACTGACCTTATCGGGATGCAGACAGTTGAGCCATGAAACTTCACTCTTCTCAAATAGTAGTTTTGTAGCAGGAAATGATAGAGAAAGAAAAGCATTACCTTCCCCCTTTAAGTGCTTGCTCACAGAATATCTTGTAAAAATTTCTCTGTAATCACCTCTTTAGGTTTCAGATCTTGGAGCCAGTGAAAATAGAAATGCTTTAGAATACATGTTAGGAATATTTATTTTTTTCCCAAGCTCAGAAGAAAATAACAGCATTTTGTTATTGCTCCTTACCTGTTCCTCTTATACTCTTACTATTAAAAAAGTGTGGAGCTTTGTGACTTTTTGCATCATTCATTTGCAAATTCCGTGGCTCTCGACGTGACATAAATGCAGTTTAAAGTATAACATAAAAGCCTCAGTCATTCCACTATAGATACAGGGAGTGATTGTTCTAAAGGATTGTGAATATATTTTATGTATAAAAAAATTTTATATATTGTATTTGTTTTGCAGGAACAAAAAATATAGCAGACCAGGTGGAGTCTAACTAACAAGTCCATCAGTCAAGAACAGGATTTCCTCCTTTATAGCAGAATAGATCCTTGATAAATAATCGGCAGATGAAATACTGAGTGAGTTGCATCTCAAACGGATTAGAGATACACTACGAAGACCCCAACTTCTAGGAGTTTCATCCAGAAAATTAGAGAACTTAGAATGGTGCAGGTAGCCTTTCCTGTCTGTGAGGCAAAGCATATAGTTAGAATCGACCGAGATAGATGCAACATACCAAGTGTGATTTTAGATCTTCTTTACTGAAAAAATTATAAACTATAAATGGATGGCCATTTGGTTTGTGTTATTTGGATGTTCTGCTTCCTGAAAAAAAAAACAACAGAGAGCATCCTGATAACTCTTTCAGCACTTTGGGCTTATGAGAATATACAATCCACGCGGGTAGCTAAGCAACTGTATTTACTCAAAGGGGAAGAAAAAAAGCTCCATGGGAAAATCCAAAAATTTTAATGTCACTACAAGACTTTTCACTGATGTTTTAGCTGCAGATTAAAAAAAAAAAAAAAACACTACAAGAGAAAAACTGAGTTTCGATCCAGGATAAAATGAGTCATGTTTAACGACTGAACGGAAACTCCAGATTATGGAAACACAAGTGCATTTATGTCAAGATTTGTGGACGGGGTGGACTACACTAGACGATCACTCTCTTGATAGGCCTTTTCTTTTGGTTTTCCTTTTACTACAGCAGTTGTTATGCTTGTAAAATGATCTTTGAAAAGTAGCATTTTCCTTGTCTTTGTAACTTCACATTAAGAAAACACCCATATTTCTACTTTAGTTATCACAGAGGAAGACTGACTCCCAACTTTAAAGAGAACAAAGTTATAGTCTTCGGAACACATGGGTGGTAATTTGAACTTGACCTAACAAAGTCAAACTTACAAGTAGCCTAACTTCCCGAGACAGAATGCACACTCTAAAGATGCAAAGGCAAAAAAAAAAAAAAATGCAAAGGCTATGTTATTGCTGTAACTTTGAGGATGGCTTATGTTTTTAAAAACATCTCTGAAAGGTGAATCAAAGACCGTCATGCAGGCCAATCTCCACTACAAATTTCTTATTTTCTATCCATTACCCAAGAGTTAAACAAAATGTTTGAATGGAACGTTTAATAACAAAAGACATTTATGATGTTTACTTAATGTTTTGGACCATTAAGCATCAATGACATGAGTTATTGTCTGCAATATCTGGCCAAAAATCTTTTGACCAGGCTACGTTTTACAACTCTTGGAGCTGCCAGCATCCAGATTGGAAAAAAAAAAAAATCTGCAGTCAAATCCTAGTTTTCCCAGAGGACTTTGAATTTGAAAGTATCTCATGTTGCCAGAAAGTACCTTTTGAAGTTTACATTAAAATGGATATTTATTTATTTTTTCCCTATAACAATGACAGTGGTTGAGATAAACTGTTTAATTCTAAATAGAAAACACATCTGCTGTGTCTGCATTGTTTGTGGTTGCTGGAGGGGTGACAATTTAAACCAAGTAGCACACATGACATTTTAAGTGAGATGTTGTGTGAGGGCTCACAGCTGTTGACAGTGTCCTCTCCTGCTCGGCTGGGCTTAACAGGAGCGCAAGAGTCCAAGCCCCCATGAGTGAGTCCGCTGTGGACAGGCATCCCACGGTGCCTTCTGCTTTCCTTCCTTCTCAGGGGGAGAAACTGGCAAAGGAGGACCTCAAACCCGACCCTTCCCTCGTCATACTTACCTGTCAATTTACAAAAACAAATTAGGCATATTTTTTTTCCAGACCTGTTCTCCAGTCCAAATTATATTGGTTTCTTTCTAGGAATGTATAGAATATATAGATTAAACTTAAAAAGCAGGTATATTTGTGATATCAGTTTCTTCTACATACTTTTTACCTGTTTTATAAAATTTCAAGAATTTGTTTTGTACTTCCTGTCCCATTTAAGCCTGGGCAATGTATATTTTTCTGGCCATTTTGAGTGGGATCTTGTTTATCATTATACTGCATAGCTGTCTCTTGCTTGGTGAAGGATAATTGATGATTTTTTACATCAGTGCTATTATCAGTCGTCTTGCTTGTTTTCTTATTGCTTCTAACAGTTTTTCAGTTTGTATTCTGCAGATATGTTTTATTATGTGTGATAATGCTGCTTCTGTTGCTGTAATTATTGTGCTCTCTATTCAGTTCTCTTCTTTAAGTCAGTTGTCTAGCTGCACTTACAAAACAATAGTAAATGCTATCAGCTGGTAGCCAAGCTACTCAGGAGGATCACCGGAGCCCAGGATCGTGAGGTCGCAGTGAGCTATGATGAGGCCACTGCACTCTAACCTAAGTGACAGAGCAAGACTCTGTCTCAAAAAAAGGAAAACTAAAAATAAGTTAAATGATGATTACAACAGTGGGCACTTTTATCTTTTTTCCTGATTTAATAGAAAATTTCTCCTAGGGTTTTATCATTAACCTTGTTGCTACATTTATTTATGTATTTATTTTTGAGACAGAGTCTCATCATGTTGCCCTTAGTAGAGTCTGTGTAGTCCCAGCTCACAGCAACCTTAAACTCTTGGGCTTATGCGATTCTCCTGTTTCAGCCTCCCAAGTAGCTGGGACTACAGACATCCACCACAATGTGTGGCTATTTTTTGTTGTAATTCTCATTGTTGATTTTAGCTGCAGAGGCTGGGTTTGAACCTGCCTGCCTTGGTGTATGTGGCTGATGCCCTATCCACTGAGCCATGGTGCTGCCTTGTTGCTACTTTTGGTTTCATTCAGTTATTTTTCTTATTTAATATATAAAAATTTTAGTATGTACCTTAAAGGATAAGGATATTTTTAAAAGATCTAACTATAATAATAACAATCATCACCTTAAAAACAATCATTTCTTAATATTGTCAGCTATCAATAATCAGATTCCAATTGTCTTACACGTGTCAAAGAATTTCAAAAATCGGTATACAAAAAGATCCACATAATTACCATTACTCAATATTTCGTATATTCTATAATCTTTTTTAGAGAGATCGGGCACGGTCAGGGTGGTATGGCCATAGATTCTATAATCTTTTCTAATATATAGGTCCCTCCTTTCCAACTTCATCTCTTTATTTTCTTATATTTACAATTTTATATAGAAGAAATTAGACTGTTTTGTAGATTTCCCTAGTCTGAGTTTTGCTGATTGCATCTCCCTGGTGTCAATAACATATTTCCCTGTGGTCTGTGGTTTCCACATGCTGGCAGTTTGATTTAAAGGCTTGATCAAATTAAAGTTTATGTGCTTATTTGTTTATTTCCTCTCTATGGTTGTGGTGTGTTCTTCCCTCAGATAACACATGCAATCTGGTTGGAATTCTTTCTTGTGATCAGTGCCTAGATTCATTAATTTATCAGTAATGATAAAATCATGATTTTTAATTCTGTCATTACCTTCTATATGGACTGAATGTTTGTGCCCTCCCCCTAAATTTGTATGTTGAAATCCTACCTACTAATATAATGAGATTAATAGGTAGGATCTTAGAGATAATCAAGATTAGATGATATTTTAAGAATAGAACCTTCATGAATGAAATTTAGTGTCCTTGTAAGAGTCTGAAGAATGCAATGCTTACTTTCTTCTTTCCACCACATGAAGTCACAATGAGAAGGTGGCCACTACGTGTACATGAAGCCTGGGAGTGGGCCCTCCCCAGGCACCAAACCTGTGCACTTTGATCTTGGACTAACTAGCCCCTATCCAAAAATTTCTGATGTTTATAAACCAGCCAGTCTATGGTATTCTGTTATGCCAACCCAAACAGACAAGACATTTTTTCTTTGAAGGATATATCTTTTAAAATTACAAGGTAAATCAGAGGATCTTCCTTAAGACAATTACCACCTTTTGGTATGCGGCAGAAATGCTTTAGCTAGTGTTTCTCATTTTATAGCACAGAATATTAGGTAGTGTTTCTCATTTTATAGAGCAGAATATTAAAACATGTGTACTCTAAGAGTGAGATATAACAAAGTTAATCATTTTCCCCACTTTATCAAAGAAGTTGTTAAGTGTAATTAGCATCTTTAAATGATTTTCCCTTAATGTTAAAAAAAAAAAATACAATGACTGTTACCAGTTTTTTACCACTGACTTGATTCCTGCTAAGGTTTTAAAGTTTTACCCATCTTTGCTTCTGTAACATCAGTGCCAGTTTCAACACAGTAGAACACATTAATATCTTTGTGTTATTATGATCATAGTCTCAACCTGCGGATTCTCTGAAATGTCTTGGGAACGCTCAGAAGTCCCTGGACCACACTCCCGAAACCTCTACATTAAACTCAAGGTTTCTACATCCAGAAATATGTTTTCCCTGCACAAGTCCCCCCTCCACCAGATGAGCTAGAGCTGAGCTGCAAAGCCAACTTCCAGAGCCTCTCGATGCAGCTGTCCCATCAGTATCACATCAGGATATTTTAATTCTCTGCATAGCATTTATCACTAATTCATGATTTTACTGATTGCTTTTATTTTCTCTTTCCTTTCACAAGGATATAAACTCTCTGAGAAATGAGGGCTGTTTTTTTTTTTTTTTTCCTGACCCTTTCATATTGTTTAACATCTACCTAGCAGGATTCCTGGCACACAGCAGGCATTTAAAAATATTTGGTGAGTGAACTAGTAAAAGTGTTTGTATTTACATAGAAAATGTATAGATGATTATACCAAGAGTGGGGGGCGCTTATGGGGAGTGGGACCAGGGATGTCAGGAGCCCAATGACACAGGGTGGTGCTGATGAGGATTAGTGGACTTGGAATAGCTGCTGACCAGATTTTATGTTCAGAAGATGCTTTTACTGCTGTCTATGGTTCTTATTTGCTAAACCATCTCTTCTTGTCTTTTTAGATTTCTTTGTCCTTTACATTCCATGTTTCTATCTAATCATATTTAACCTACTATATTATTTCCACTCAGTCTCATAGCCGAGTTGATGTTATAACCAGAATGGCAGCAGCTAACTCTTCTCTCATCTTCTGTCCCTCTCCATCTCTCTTTATCTGCACTCTGGTGTGTAGAAGATGGATGCTCAATAACTCCCAATTTTAAAACCTTTATTCTACCCATACGCTGAGAAAAAGCAATCATTACTGAATCCCAAGTCGAAATTCTTTAGAAAGGAATATAGGGAAGATTAATCTGGGCCAAAGTGGGAAATACATCAATATGTACACAATAACCATCTTTTCATGGCTGGATAGCATTCTATGGTTTATATATAAATGCACAATTTATCAATCCATTCATGTGTTGAAGGGCATTTGGGTTGTTTCCACATCTTTACAATTATGCAAATGGTTGGCCAATTGTCCTCATGAGAAAAGTTTCTGTTCATGTCACTTACCCAGTTTTTAGTAGGGTTGTTTGTACTTTTCTTGTGAATTGTGGGTTTTCTTTGTGGATTCTAGTTACTAGCCCCTTGTTGAATTCATAGCATGCAAATATCTTCCCCTTTCTGAAGGTTGTCTCTTTGTTTTGTTGGTTGCCCTTAGCTGTGTAGAAACTTCTAGTGTGATTAGGTCCTATTTCTTTCTTTATTATTGCTGTGATTGCCAGTGGGGTCTTCTTCATAAATTCTATTCCTAAGCCAGTATGATTAGATTAAGAGTTTTTCTCATACTTTCTTCTACAGTATTTACAGTTTCATGTCTTATATTTAAATCTTTTATGCATCATGAATTAATTTTTTTAAGTTGAGCACTGTGGGTACAGTTTCAGCCTTTTATATCTGGCTAACTAGTTCTTCCAGCACCATTCATTAAATAGAAATTCTTTGCCACAGTGTATGCTTTTGTTTGCTTTGTCAAAGATCAGATGGTGATCTGAGGCTAGTTTCACCTGTAGATTTTCTGTTACATTCCATAGATTTATGTCTCTATTTTTACGCCTATGTCATGCTGTTTTGATCACTATAGACTTACCATATACCCTGAATTCTCTGGTATAGTGATGCTTCCAGATTTGTTCCTATGTCAGAGAATTTGTTGGCTATTTGGAGTTTTTTCTGGTTCCATACAAAATGTAAAATGATTTTTTCAAGATCTTTAAAGTATAACATTGATATTTTAATGGGGATTACATTAAATATGTGGATTCTTTGGGGTAGTATAGACATTTTAACAAAGTTGATTCTTCCAAGCCATGAACGTGATACGTTCATCTGTTAATATCCTGTGCTATTTCTTTTCTCAGTGTTTTGTGGTTCTCTGTAGATAGTCTTCACATCCTTCATTAAATATTATTCCAAGGTATTTCATTTTCTTTGATGCTATCACAAAGGATATATTTATACCTTTGATTTGATATTCAGCTTGACTGTTGTTGGTGTATATGAGGTTTACTGATAAGTTAACATTGATTTTATATCCTGAGATGTTACTATATTTTTTGATCACTTTCAGGAGTCTTGTAGTTGAGTCCTTGGAGTTTTTTAAGTACAAGATCTCATCATCAACAAAGAGCAATAGGTTAACTTCCTCTCTCCCCATTTGGATACCTTTGATATCCTTCTCTTTTCTGATTGCATTGGCTAGGGATTCCAACACTATGTTGAATAGTAGGGGCAATAGTAGCCATTGTTGTCTGGTTCCAGTTCTAAGCAGGAATGCCTTTGGTTTTTCTTCATTCAATATGATACTGGCTGTGGGTTTGTCATAGATGGCTTCCATTAGTTTAAGAAATGTCCCATTTTGCCCTATTTTCTTATGTGTTCTTATCAAAAAAGGATGCTGAATTTTGTCAAATGCTTCTTCTGCATCTATTAAGAGGATAATACAGTTTTTGTTTTTATTTCAGTTTATGTAGTGAATTACATTATTTGTGTATGTTGAACCAGCCTTGTATTCCTGGTATGAAGCCCATCTGATACTGACAAATTATTTTTTTGGTGTGTAGCTGAATTTTGGTGTGTAGCTAAGATTTTGTCCAGAATGTTTGTGTCAGTATTCTTTTTTTTTTAGAGACAGAGTCTCACTTTATCACCCTCAGTAGAGTGCTGTGGCTTCATAGCTCACAGCAACCTCCAACTCCTGGTCTTAGGCAATTATCCTGCCTCAGCCTCCTGTGTAGCTGGAACTACAGGCACCTGCCACAACACCTGTATATTTTTTGTTGCATTTTGGCTGGGACCAGGTTCAAACCCCCCACCCTCAGTATATGGGGCTTGTGCCCTACCCACTGAGCCAAGGTGCTGCCCATGTCAATATTCTTTAGTGATATTGGTCTATAGTTTTATTTTTTTGTTGTGTCTTTTGTGGGTTTTGATATCAGGGTGATGTTTGCTTCATAGAAGGAGCTAGGGAGGGTCTCTTCCTTCTCATTGTTTTGGATAGGTTCTGTAATATAGGTACACAAGCTCTTCTTTGAAGGTTTAATAGAATTCTGGTATTAAACTACCTATTTTCAGGGTTCTTTTGTTGAAATCTTTTTTATTGTTGTTTCAATTTAAGTGCTTGATATTGGTCTGTTCAAGAGTTCTTTTTACTCCTGGTTGAGTCTAAGGAGGTAGCATACATTTAATTTATGCAATTTCAGCTAGTAAGTAGCAAAATCAGTTTTTGAATCTATCTGCCTGACTTCAAAAGCAAAATTATTCATTTCATATAACTGTGTTTTTGCACCCATTAGCTATCCCAACTTCATCCTTCCTCCCTGCTACCCTTCCCTGCCCCTCATAACAATCAATCTAATCTCTACCCTCATGAATTCAAAGTTTTGTGTATTTTTAAATAACTAAGAAAATTGAATTGGAATTTTCTTAACACAAAGAAATGATACATGCTTAAGGTGATGGATTCCCAAATTACCCTGACTAGATCATTACACAGTGTATTGATGTGTCAAAAAATCAAATGCGCCCCATCATTATGTACAACTATTATATATCTATAATAATTAAAAGTAAACATTTTTAAAAATAGAACTGTTAACCTCTATTTTATCTCATAAAGTAAAGAAGATTTACTCTTCTTAAATTCCTCTCATGACCAGAGGTAATCTATCTTTACCAAAAAGATAACAGAGACCCTGATGCCAGTAGGGCGGCTCAGGTCAAGTTCAAAAGCTTCAGAACCAAAGGTCTGAGAACCTGGGAAGGGAGTGGGAAAATAAGGGGGTGGTGCTGGTATAGGTTCTGGAGTTTCAAGGCCAAATAGCCTAGAACTCTAATGTCCAAGGGCAGGAAGGCGAGAGTGTCCCAGCTCCAGGAGAATGAGAGGGGAAATCCTTTTCTCTCTTTTTTGTACCATCTGAGCCCCTAGCCCATTGAATTGTGCCCACCCACATTGAAGGGGATTTTCCCCACTTAGTACACTTACTCACACATTGATCTTCTTTGGAAACATTCTCGCAGACACATGCAGAGGTAATGCTTCACCAATTATCTAGGTAATATACTCGAGTTGACACCTAAAATTAACCATCATATATGCTTTCAAAATAAGAAAAAATGTAGAAAACAGGCAAAGAATGTTAGAAAATTCACAAAATAAAAAAATATGAATGACTAATAAGTACTTGGCAAAAAGCTTAGTGTCATTTAGCTAAGAAGAAAATACACATTAAAACTAAGTATTTGGGAAATTGGCAACACCTGCACTTCACAAAAATATTGGAGAAATGGGCAATCAGTCTCATTGTCTGTAGGAAACAACTTTTTAATAAGATTACTGGGAAGCCATTTGGTAATATGCATTAATACCCTTAAGATGACAATTCTAGGAATTTGTTTTAAAGCAATTAGTAAATATGGACTTAAAAATACATACAACACTTTTATAACATTATAATAAAAGTGAGAAGGGGGAGAAGTATCTAGTAATGGAGGACTGGTTAACTGATAAATAAATCATGGTTTGTTCAGTTGATGGAATACTTAAGCAAAAATTCAGAATGAAGTTGTAGACATGGAAGGCTGTTAGCATTATATTAAATGAAAAAGTAAATAAAACAGATCACAAAAAGGCATGTGTAGTTTTATTACATATTCATGTGTGCATACCATATACATACATGTATGTATGTGTGTGTGCTTATACCCCATAAGTTAGTTGTGACAACCACAACTATGTCTCTGTATAGGTGATGGCATTGTAAATATTTCAAC
Organism: Galagoides demidoff; assembly: GCA_963574575.1. Taxonomy (NCBI): domain Eukaryota; kingdom Metazoa; phylum Chordata; class Mammalia; order Primates; family Galagidae; genus Galagoides; species Galagoides demidoff. The sequence continues at coordinate 1,245 of CAUYQV010073677.1, read as the reverse complement.
TTTTGTCTTTTTTCTTTGATAAATACAATAAACACTTAATACATTTTAGAATTTTTGTCATGTAAGAAATTTGTAAAGTAAGTTACCTTGTGATTTGATCTATGTTATAGACATTTGATATTGTATATGCAATTACCCATCTTTTTCAGTTCCCACTTTATGTGTTAAAATCACAGAACATCCACATTTGTGTTACCGTAGATATTGGTCAAGTTATTAGCTGACATTTACTATGTGAGAACTGTGTATATGACTCTAAACAAAACATAAAGATGTGGAGGGAGCTGAAGTTGAACAAGAAGCCCGAGGGACCTGTGGTGCGGATGGCTTTTTGGCAGAAGCTCTTCTAACAGGCTGGGATCAGTGGCATGTTTACTGCATGGACTTCCAACAAATGGATTTGAACAGTCCCAAGGGGCCCTGTAGGCAAAAGTTGGCAAGTAGGAGCAAGAAGACATGAGTAGGTGATGAGAGAACTTAAGGCCACTGCTTATGTTCGCTGAAGGAGGCTGAAATCAAGATCCTGTGCAAGGTGGAAGCTGTTATAAGCCACTAAAATATTGACTATTTTCTCTACCAATGCAGTGTTTTAGGTTGAACATTCATAAGTGCTAGAAACTACCTCACAAGTCGCCAGACAAGAGGCTTCTCTTATCAATGGAATTTATATTTTCTCCCAGAATAAAATCCTGTCTTGGTTCTAGGGTCTAGTCTAATAAGGGATTTCTTCTTGTACGGCTGAAGGACAGTGCAGTGATTGGACACTAAAGAAAGAATTGAAGATAAGTGTCTGGGTTCACCTCTTGGTCTTTAATTCTGTTCTATACATCTACATCTCTGTTTTGATCACTATCAATTTATAGTATAGTCTGAAGTCTGGAAGCATGATTCCTCCCTATTTGTTTTTATTTCTGAGTAATGCATTGGCTATTTGAGGTTTTTTCTGTTTTAATATAAAATGAAGTACTAATTTTTTCCAGGTCTTTAAAGTATGACAGAAGTGCTTTAATAGGTATTGTATTAAATCTGTAGATTGCTTTAGGTAGTATAGACATTTTAACAATGTTGATTCTTCCCAGCCATGAGCATGGTATATTTTTCCACTTGTTAACATCTTCAGCTATTTCTTTTCTCAGAGTTTCATAGTTCTCTTTATAGAGTTCTTTCACATCCTTAGATACACTCCCAGATATTTCATCTGCTTTGGCACTATTATAAAGGGAATAGAGTCCTTGATTGTTTTTT
>CAUYQV010073673.1:0-47125 GCA_963574575.1 Galagoides demidoff | reverse complement strand
GGTGTGTGGTACGTTGTGTGCGCCGTGGAGCCCGGGTGTATGGTAGGCCGTGTGCACCATGGAGCCCGGGTGTGTGGTACGTTGTGTGCGCCGTGGAGCCCGGGTGTATGGTAGGCCGTGTGCACCATGGAGCCCGGGTGTGTGGTAGGCCGTGTGCACCATGGAGCCCGGGTGTGTGGTAGGCCGTGTGCACCATGGAGCCCGGGTGTGTGGTAGGCGGTGTGTATGTGGAGCCCATGTGTGTACTAGGCTATCCCATGTAAGTTTGTGTAACACAACACTCCATTATGTTCACATAGTGAAAAAATTGCCTTACGAGGCATTTCTTGGAATGTACACCCATCACTAAGTGCTCATAACTGTACATTAAATTTGAATAGCAAAACCCTTTTTAGAAGTATATTCCCATGACTAGCTCATTTGGAGCTCTATAAATCTCTGATCAAGCAATTCTGCATCAGAGACTCCCTTTCTGACCTCTCTGAAAGGTCAGAGAAGGCTCCTTCCCAGTCTCCTACTCCATGTCTTCTACAATCATTTCACTGTCTGTGATTCACTTCTGTGGTAGGAGGAGTTCCAAGATGGCCTTCAGAATTCCCACACTCTGGTGTATGAGTTGTGCATAATCCTTTGCCCTTGAGTGCAGGCAGAACTTGTGACCATAGAGGGATATCACTGCTGTGATTAGGTTACTACTGGCTGACTTTGAGTTGATCGGAAGTCAGGTTATCATGACGGGCCTGACCTGAGGAGGCGATCGTTTCAAAGGGGCTGGGCCCTTTCAGAAGTCAAAGAGATTCAAAGCCTGAGAGGGTCTAAGGGTCACCTGGGCAGGAACTGGGGGCAACCCGAGTGACCCCCCTCCACCGACAGCCAGCAAGGGAACTGGGGCTTCCCTTCTGCTATTGACATGGAACTAAATTCTTCCCACAATGACATGAACTTGGGAGAGAACCTTGGCTAATAGTTATGAAGCTGGCTGAGACCTTGATTTCAGCCTTGGAAGCCCTGAGCAAAGAATAAACAGGGATCCTGGCAGGACCTCCAGCAACTCTTCCCCTCCAGCTGTGTTCCATGGCTGCCTCACTGGCAGCTTATAAAGTCAAAACAATCTACATGTGGTTTTCATACCAACTGCTTGTTGATAATAGACTTGCAGTTAAAAGATTATTAACATCATTCAGTGGTTCTCAACCTTCCTAATGCTGCAACACTTTAATACAGTTCCTCATGCTGTGGTGACCCCCAACCATAAAATTATTTATAAAATTATTTGCCACAACATGAGGAACTGTATGAAAGGGTCACGGCATCAGGAAGGCTGAGAACCACTGACATAGTATATTCCTATGCAAATCATATTGTTTTCCTATCTCAAGGTTAATAATATTTATAGACATAAAAAAGCAGCCTACACTTACCTGGTTATAAGAGTTGTAATAAAAATAAATAACCTAAAGAAATATAATAATGTCAATTAAAAAAGTTATCCCCAGCTCTAAAGGTAAATTTTAAATGTATTATTATGGTTTTTTATTGACACTGATTTAAGTAATTACCAAGCTTAAGTTTAAATTTTAGGAGCTTGTCCTTTAGCCCTGTATATAGTTAACTTTTAGGTTATCTTTTCTATTTCTTATTAATTTTTCACCTAATAGCAACTTGTCATGAAAATGAAAATTAAGCAAAACGTGTACGGTTTCTCTTTGGAAGTGTCATATGGAAGGGTATATATGTGTCGTTTTTCTTTAAAATTTAATTTTCTTTAAAAATTTATTTTCATTTTGAATATTTTCACCTGACTATTTTCTACCCATCACAGTCATATCACGGTATACTCTGGTCATAATGCATTATGGAAAGAATAAGACTGTCATGATACTGTTCAAAAGATCTGAGATTAGGTATGTCATAACTTACATAATTCTGCTCATTGTGTCTCTTAAATATTTTTCTCTTTTTAAAAAATGATCTTTTTATCGGAAAACTAGGTTATGGACCAGTTCTGACCACTTGAGTTTGTCTTCTAAGGTAAGGGCGTTCTTAAAGAGTAAAGATGATGAATCGGAGAGTGTGGCAATGATTAGCTCGTCTCATCTTCCTCTGACCAGCTTTCACCCTGAAGCTTTCTCCGGAGGCTTCCATTCGTGCAGAATATCCTAGTTAGAACAACAGATGCAAGGAATTGGAAGGGAAGGAGGGGGGTGGGGAGGAAAAGAAAAGCAGACACTAGCCGGGCACCATTTATTTCTTAGGGGAATAATGTGACTTAATTGAGCAGCATTATGCAAAACAAAACAGAAATTATCTGCAGGTTGGCAGACGCTGCTAAAGTGCAGCATAAATAAGAAACTGAGTTAGCAGAGTTAAGAAATGCTCACGGAGTCGCTTTGAAGAAAGCAAGATGCACGACCCCCAGCCCCAGGCGTGAATGAACTCTAAACAGACTCATTTGCCATGAAGGATGAGATGTGGAGGTGCCCTGGCGCCTGGGTCTCTGCCTCTCCACGGCTCCTTCCCCTAAGTTGTTCTGGTGGGTTTTTGTGTCCCAAAGTTGTCCCTATGCAAACAACAGGTTGAATATTGTAGGTGTGGGTTATTAAAGTGTCCCTGGGACAATGGCAGTCTGTGTCCCATTTGTAACGCTTGGATTAATCTTTGGAAAGTGCACACAAAATGTGACATGATGTTGGCTTCCAACATTATTCAGTCTGCATAGCAGCAAATCCTGCCCTGTCTCCCTGGAAATAAAACTCCACAGACACATCACTGCCATCTAAGAGGAACCTACCCTTTATGCTACAGTTTAGGGACACCCTACTAGAACTGCAGTTAGGAGTTTGATTTTCTAGTGTGGAGAAGCACTTACACTGGAACTGAATTCTATTCTGTCATCTCATTCACAGACTCCCAAAGCAAGTCTGCAATCAGGTAAACCAGATGATTCTTTTTTGCCGCAGATGAGAGAAATAAGAAAAGCTTTATCCTTTAAAGACAATCCAGTGTTAGTTTAAGATTCTAAGCAAGGACTGGCCTTAGCAAAAGGCAATATTCTTACGGTTTCCCCTGTTTTCTACTTCATTTTTACTTTTTGATTTTAAAGGCTCTGGAGGAGAGAACAAAGAAGTGGGAATCGCAGGAGAAAAGCAGGCCAAGAAGAGAGGGTGCTGTCCCGGTCTCTGTCTGTTTTCTTACGGCTGGGAGCCTGCAAAGTTTTGAGGTGCAGCTTTACCCCAATTGTTTGTTACAAAACTATCAACTCATCATTTTGCATCTGTTGTTTATAAAAGTACGAAGTTGCATTGTGGAATTTGGGAATATAGCCCCTCGAATCATTTGTTTTTCAGTGCACAGTAGTGTTACAACTTTAGAAGACAATCAGAACAAGGGTAATAGGAATAGAGAGAAGGCGTGTTGAATTGTAGACAACCATCCACAATGGTTGGAATTCCCATAGAACCAAATCAGAAAACAGAATCTTCCATGTAAGACCATTTCACATACAGGAGGACTTAGATGGTGCCTAACAAAACGGGATTAGATGAAAACAGTGTGGTTCTAGAACAATGAATGATCTTTGAAGTGTGTTATAGATCAATGCTTCTATGTTCATTATTAGAATTCATTTATTCCAAGTGTAATTCTTTTTATCTCATAGAGGTATAAGGCATCATCAAAGCAGGCTAGAACAGCTTCCCACAAATTCTGTGGTATAGACCTTTTTTTTTTTTTTACAGCTTTTGTATGTGGGTTCATCAAAACACCAAAATAAGTTGAATGCTCCATCTTTGAAGTCATTCATTTTCTAATGTATTGCCTTTTAATAAGTAAAGAGGGTTTTTGTGTCCCAACGTTGGGACACAAAACATTTAAGAGATACAATATTGCCTTTTAATAAGTCCTGAGTTTTAAGTTATAAAATAAACATGTTTAAAATACTGTTTAGTTTGTTTGGTACAATGGTGACTGAATAAGGTTTCATTTAGACAAGAACATATTTTCCATTGAAAATATGCTTTTAAAAAGGGATGACAAAGGACTGTGGCTAAACTCCACACACACTGCTTCACAGTTTACTTAGAAAAGATGGGAAAATCTGTGGAACCTGAAGTCCAGTGCTTTAAAGGGTCTGTATGTGGCAGTGGACAGAGGAAAGCTGGAACCTGGAGACCACAAACAGTCACCACTTGTCCTCTCCTCTCCATCGTGCATCAGGAAAACTGGGTGAGACCATGGCTGCACCTGGGTGACAAATGCCCCCGTTGTATGGACTCTAAAATTGCACATGGCCTTTTTCTGATGTGTCTTCCTTCTTGAGTTCATTTTTCACCTGCAATCTGTCTGTTTGGACCTGACATTCCAATTGTTGCCTTGATTTATGTTTCTCTGTCATTCACTCTATTCAGAATTAAAGGTGGGGTGGAAGGGGTAGGGTAGGGTTACTCAGCATGATTTTCGTCCTGGGTTCAACAAAAGTAAAAAGAGGAGACTATTGATAGCAACATAGATGAGGAAGAAAGTGGTGCAATTTAAAATTTTGTATTAGCCAACTCAGCTTTCAGTTTGGGGTCTAAATCAGTTAAACTCCAACTTAAAGAGATGAAGAGTACATAAAGAGTGGGCTAGTCACTGAGCACAATTAGCGGGAGGATGTGTGTGCCACCAAACTAGCCCCAGAACGCCACTTTCCCAGAAGAGAGATGTGAGATTAAAATTGAGTTAACCTTTTGCTGACAAGTCTTTGTTTTCTGCAGACCTAGGCAGTGGATTGAGGCTTGGAGATGTTGTAATATTTTATTTAGGGATTATGAATATATGAAAATAACATGGAAGAAATATATCCAGTTATTTTCATTTTTTATTTTTATGAACTAAAAACCAATGATGCAAAATACCACCACCTACTTTCAATGCTTTGGAAAGCACACTTTGTAAATCATCTACTTTTACAAGTTTTGGATACACCCTTGTGTGCAGAATAAGCATTAAAACAATCTAAAGGGCTTGAAGGGAGGGCTTATCCATCACTAGAAGAAGAATAAAATGTGCTTAAAGAAAATTTCTTTTTCAGGAGAAGGTTGTCCTTTCGCAAAATGCAGTTGCTTGTAGAAAACGGAATTCAAAGGTGAACTCTCAACAGATGGTACCACAGCGCCACCATCTGGCTTTACAAAAGACAGCAGAAAGTTACAGTACAATACAGGGGGACAAAAGTCAAATGTTTTCCCTAAAGAACATTTTGGAAAAAAGAAAAGGAGGGACTTTATCAGTGTGGCCCTGTAATTGTCACAATTTTAGCAAAAGTTAAATGCCTGTGGTGCCAGGATCTGTCTCTATCTCTTTTTATGCTTCTATTTTAATTTGAAAAATGAAAACGTTTGAGTGGATTAAACCTTAAAAAATAAAAATTTCTTTAGGTTAGTAATCTTTTTTCCCTTTTTTTGAAAAAGGTTCTTTTTCAGCCTTCGAAGTCTGTAACTTTGGTGTTAGTTTGGTAGAGCTTTTATCAAGAAGCTCGCCTCACTGATTTTCAACTTGCCTTTCAATATGATCTTTTTGTAATGTTGCTAAAACTTAGAGAAGTTTTAGACATACCTAAGATAAAACATCTTTCAACATGTAATCAGAAGAACAATTCTGATCCTGAAGACATGGTGTATATTTAAAAAATCTGCTTTTAGATATAACATAGAAGGCAATTTATACTTCCAGAATCTGAATGTTTTGATTTTTTTTTAACTTATACTGTGGGTTTACAATATTGTACTAAATCGTTAAGAAACAGAGTGACTGATGCATATATTTTCATTTATGAAAGTGCACATATTTTCATCTCTCTCACAAAAAAGTCTTTTGGAACTGGGTTGAAAGATTAAAATGTTAGATTTTACCCTCTTGGAGCATTTAGCTTTTAATTAATTCTTGTATTTAACAGAAACATGTATAAAGTCGTGACCTTGTAACACCATTTTGAGACGACAGTGAACAAGAAACTGTGCTAAGTGCTTTACATCTAGGAAGACACTGAATCCTTCCAGTAGTACTAAGGAGAACGTCTGGTTACAGTTTCCACTTTGTGGAAGAGAGAAATGCAAGGCAGAGACAGGCAGTAACCAGCCTGAGGTAGCACAGCGGACACACAGCAGATTCCAACCCTGGCCTTTACATGATGACACTGAATCTTCTCAGGATACCAGTATTCTAAAAACATTCAACATTTTATGCTCTGTCATATATGTTTTCTCTTTGTATGAGAACATGTTTTATGTCAAAAATGTGAGATTGGAACATTTTCATTAAATATTTCAATCATTTCACAGTTAAATAATATTTTTTGAAGACTAACCTAAGAAGCAAGTCTTAGGCACACCTTTTTCCCCCCTAAAGAATAATATGCTATGTGTTCAAGATAAATGACTTTTGGAAATGAATTTTTTGTAAATTAGGGGCTTTTTTTTTTTTTTTTGAGTTTGGGTCAGGGTTGAACCTGCCATCCCTGGTATATTGGGGCCTGTGTCCTACTCCTTGAGCCACAGGTGCCGCTCTAGGGGCTGCTTTTATTTTACCTGATTTTCTGTTTTAGATTCTAAGTAATCACTATAGATAATTGTATTGAATCATTCATGTTCATTTCATTGTAGTGTGTTTTAAAAAGTAATTAAGAGAAGGGCTGTCTATATTTTGGGCACATACAGAGAAACTGTTCAATGTTCCCATAGTATTTGTTAAAAGGTTTGGAATTTTCTGAAGTTCTCTCTAGAGATTCAGACATTTCTTAAATTTATCCTTTATCAATTTTAAGGAGTTTGTGGATATTTAAGTCTTATGAAAAATTAGCTTCCAAAACTGCTCACAAACTGGTTTTGAGTTTTTTCTTCAATATTAAAAAATGTTCAATATGTCCCATATTATTCTAATAGGAATAGAAAAAGATGGAGCCATGGTGCTTTATGTAATTTCAGTCAATGTTTTATGAAGAAAGATTTGAAAAATGTGAAGCCAAAAGTCCCGTGAGAATGTACATTTTTTGTGCTGTTTGCTGGACTGGAAAGTTGATTTGACCAAGATTATGTCGGGGTTGCTGGCTAAGTGATGTTTTGGCTTATCAGGTAATAAGAAGCATTAGCTCAATATTGGGCTAACTGTTCTATGAACTGAATTCATAACTGGAACGTTAAGCATGGATTTATTTAAAATATCAATTAGTAATTGATGTGAAGCTTGAACATAATCTTCAATAAATAACTTTACAAAATGTGGCATTAGTCAAATTTTAAATTATCTCTTACTAAATTTCATAGTAGATAATTTAAATGAAATTTTAAAATGCAAGCATTCAATATAAAATTAAAAATTATTTATGTGGCTATAAAACACTTTGGGTAATCTGCCTAGCGATGCTGTTTGTAGAGTCTGATTTTTGCTGGTATTCCTATCATTCAAGTGTAGATAATATTGCTTTAACAATGGGTAGATATGAAGAAAAGAAATACTGTGAGGACCAAAAAGGTTATTTCTCTGTTGGTTAAAGACATAGATATGGAATAATAAAAAAGTTATGTTCTTGCCTGTTTAATTCAGGGTATGAGAGATGGGCCTGTTTTACACAGAACCACCACAAGAGGGCGTGGATGCTTAGGTTTTTTTTTTTTGCTTTTCTACAGTGTATATGGTACACTTTCTATAAGTATGCTGATATGGATTAAATGATGCAGTAAATATTTTCCTTATGAGAATATGTTCTGACAGAATTGAGTTGTTATATTGTTATTTTGCCTAATGGGAATCCATTAGATTAAATATCATTGAAGGTGCCCTAGATAATATAATTTGCTTATTCTATACTTCATTGCCTATTGGATAACTTTCCAGCTTCTTATCCTGAGACTCCTATGATTTTTTTTTGTTCCAGTTTTATTAAGGTGTGACTGAATATATATGTGTGTGTGTATATACATATATAGTCTACAGTGTAATGTTTTGATAGATATATATGTTGCAAAATGCTTTAATTAAGCCAACATCTATCACCACACATACTTATTATTTTTTTTGTGTGTTGAGAATTGAAAATATTATTATATTTTCTTTTATTATTATTATTATTATTATTTATTTTTAGAGATAGAGTCTCACTTTGTTGCCTTCGGTAGAGTGCCATGGCATCACAGCTCATAGCAACCTCAAACTCTTGGGCTCAAGTGATCCTTTTGCCTCAGCCTCCCAAGTAGCTGGCACTACTGTTGTCCTCCACAGTGCCTGGCTACTTTTAGAGATGAGGTCTTGCTCTGGCTCAGGCTGGTCTCTAAACCTGTGAGTTCAGGCAATCCACCCACCTTGGCCTCCCAAGTGCTAGGATTATAGGCGTGATGAAAATCTTATCTTTTCTTATACGGGGGTTCTAATTCTCAGTGTTTTGCTTAAACCTAGGCTCTACACTTTCAATGTCTCTCTCTCTCTCTTTTTTTTTTTTTTTGGAGACAGAGTCTCACTTCGTTGCCCTGCATAGAGTGCCATGGCATCATGGCCTCACAGTGACCTCAACCTCTTGGGCTCAAGCAATCCTTTGTCTCAGGCTCCTGAGCAGCTAGGACTATAGGAGCCCAACACTATGCCCAGCTAGTTGTGCTGTTTTTAGTAGAGACATGGTCTCCCTTTTGCTCAGGCTGGTCTCAAACTCTTGAGCTCAAGTGATCCACCTGCCTTGGCCTCCCAGAGTGCTGGGATTACAGGCACAAGCCACCATGCATGGCCCACTCTCAAGGTCTTGCTGAGTATGTACATTTGGATATTTTACTTTTGTTTCAAATATGATGCTTCTAAAGCCAAATATTATCTTTTACTCCACATATAAAATATTTTTCTTGAGTCTACTGTTTCCCCAGACATCCTGCCATGAACCATTGCCATGCTGCTTGATTCCTCCTTCCCTTTCCCTAACTAGGCCAGTATTAGCAAATATAGTATATTAATGTATTGCCACTTGAACTTGACCTCACCATAATAGACCTTTGTTAACCAATCATGCCATTAATGCCTTCAACAAGTAATAATTCAACGATCCTCACATACCAGGTATTGTTTTTGGCACTGAGGAAAGAATGATGAACCAAACAATGAAAATCCCTGCCCTTGATTTGCTTATGTTATAGTGGAAAGAGAAAGACAAGAGGTAAGTCAGCAGTGTAGTATGTTAGAAGGTGCTGTGAAAAAGAATTGAACCATGTAGGGGGGACGTGGGTCATGTGGGTACAAGACTCTCAACTTCAGATAGGGTAATTAGAGTAGGCTTCACACCCTGAATTTGAGCTTATAATTCTTTTTAATACTGTGCTTTAGACAGAACCTTATCATTCTTGGTCTAAGCAATCACAAAATTCTGTTTATATTCTTTCACTATGCTTTCCTTTTCAAACAGTTAGCCTGCTGTTTCTTTTCTTTTTTGAGAGAGAGTCTTACTATGTCACCCTTGGTAGAGTGCAGTGGTGTCATAGCTCACAGCAACCTCTAACTCTTGGGCTAAGCAATTCTCTTGCCTTAGCCTCCCAAGTAGCTGGGACTACAGGCACCCACCACAATGCCCAGCTATTTTTTTTGTTGCAGTTGTCATTGTTGTTTACCTTGTCCCAGCCAGATTTAAACCCTCCAGCCTTGGTGCATGTGGCTGGCACCATAACCACTGTGCTACGGGCGCCGAGCCTGTTTCTTTATGCTTAGATTATTACAAAGTCTCCTAACTTGACTCTATGCCTCCTCAGTAGTCAGGTCAGATGTTTGTCAAACTGTTTTGATGTGGCCATGTGACAAACCAGTGGAATGGGAGTGGCCAAGTGTGTGCAACTTCCAGGTCTGGTTCACTGAAATCCCTCCAGTCCTCCACCTTCTGTCTTTGCCCCATCTACCAGCTGGGTGCAGAAGACCCGGTGGAGGACCCCAAAGTCCCAGGGTATAACAAAACCACAAAATAGAAGGAACCTGGGTCTGGAATTGCCACATGAAAGAGGACCCTCTCCTTGTCTTCAACTTTCTGTGAACTAAAAATAATTTATTAGATTGAACTACTGAGATTTGCTGGGATAGGGGAAGCATGCTTTTAATACCCTAACCAATATGACCTCTCTCTCTATTTCATATATCCACTGGGACACCCCAAATTTTTGTTTAGTGCCACTTTGAGTATTCACTCTGCTACTTATCATACTTACGTTAAATCTATAGTTCTCTGTTAAATCCAACTCTGCCTTCCATGGCTTACTAGAAGCTACTGAAGATGGCTGATCCAAAGTACAACTGTATATAGATCAGGCCACGGTAAGGCCCTGGCTTCCAACTTCAGCTGAGTCCTCAGAACTGTGCCTCAGTCCCAGCACCCTGTCCTAGGTAGAGCTCCCATTACTTATTCTTCCAAAGTCTCTGAGCCCTCACTCTTAGGAGGGCTTTGCCTTCTTCATCCTACAGAGCATGGAGTCCAACAGAGCTCTCGCTAAACACCCTGCTGTTGAACCTAGATGTGCATCTGCATTCACACCCGTCCTTTCTCCCTTCCCTGTGGTTACAGTAACATATATGTCCCTTCTCGTACTGAGGACACATTGTGCCCTGGGTCCAATTCCCTTTCCCTTTTGAATGACCTACTTGTATTCTCAGCCTTTACCTCGATAATGGTTCCTTCCTATTTGCATTTAAATGTGTTCAAGTCTCTCCTATCCTGGAAACAAACACACTCCTGGGATCCCATTTTTTCTTCAGGTGGGGTTCCTTTTCTCTCCTTGCCTTCATGACTGCATTCTTGGGGAGCACAGTGCCTGGGCCCTGTCACTTCTCCTTCCTCCAGCTGCAGCCTGGCTTTCGTCCCCCTCATTCTGAACCCTGTCCTTGCCAAGGACCTGAGGACTTCCTGAGGCTCATTCTAATGGCATTTTCCTTCTCTGAGTAGCACATGACAATACCGGCCTCTCCCTGTTGAAACACTCGCGTCCCTTGACTTTGCACACGGCTCACTCCTATCATTCTCTTTTCAGGTCTCTTTAACCTCGCCGGTTTGTTTTAACGCGCTCATCTGCCCTTTGATCAAATGTTCATCTTCACTGTTCTATGCCTAGACCTTACTTTCTGCTAAAGAAACACACAGATTCCTCCAATGACTTTGGTACCTTCCATGACTTCAATTATTTCCCATCTGTACCTAAGCCCAGACCCAGACTCATCCCCACCACGACTCTCTCTAGAATCTTTCCACCTTTTCCCTTTCCTGCTGCTCCTCTGAGGCATGAGGACATTTTCCTCCCCTGGGTTGACACACAGAGTCACTGGTCTGCTCCTGGGAGGCCTATTTCTACTCCCGAACTTTCTTCTAGGGCAGTGAGAGAGTCAGAGTGATTCTTTACCACTGAGAAACTATCAGCTTATTACTTGTTTTTTTTTTTTTTTTTTTTTTTGAGACAGAGTTCTTACTCTGTCACTCTGGGTAGAGTACTGTGGCATCATAGCTCACAGCAACCTCAAATTCCTGGGCTCAAGTGATCCTCTTACCTCTGCCTGTGAAATAGCTGGAACTACGGTGCCTACCACCACCACACCCAGTTAACTTTTCTATTTTCAGCAGAGATGGGCTCACTCTTGCTCAGACTGGTCTCAAACCCCTGAACACAAGCAAGCCACCAGGCTTGGTTCTCGGTGTGCGGGCATTACGGTCCTGCTTCACTTTCTACGCTCTCTGCCTCTTTTTACTTTAAGCTCTTAAGTGGCTTCTTAGTTATGCCTGGAATGTCATTCCTTAAACATACAAATCCTTTAATATATTTATAAATATTTCCAGACTGCTCCCTGCTTCTTCATTTCATTCTTTTGACACTTTCCTTTGACTCTAAATCCCGGCTCAGTCTGACTTCTTTTAGTCCCTGGAAGAAAAGTGCCCTGTAGCTTCAGGTCTCTGCTCACGCTGCTCTAGGGGTCTGAGCACCTCCATTTCTTTTGCCTGCCTTGCTCTAAATTAGTGTTCAGACCTGACTTGGACTCTGGTCCTCCAGAGAGCTCTTTCTAGCCTTGGCCTGGGCTGCAAACCACCTGCGTTTCCATTACTGCAGCTCTTATCCCAACTGTTTGTCATTGCCTGTTAAATTGTCCTCTTCCCCCAACAGATTGTAAACACCGTCCCCTTTCTCATATCCACAGCTGTTCAGGAATGGAGTGGATTATAAAGGGGATGAGCCTCAGACCCCAGGTAGGGGGTTGGATTTGCTTTTTATAGTTTTTCTATCTTGCCCCCTCGCTGCTCTTCCTGGGCTGTGTGTGTTCCAGCCAGAGCGTTTGATCTTTCTCCAACATACTTTGTTCTTTTCTCTGCTGTGACTTGGGTCATATCTTTTTCCCCGTGTCTAAAAACATTTTTCTCTACTCTTTACCTGCAGAAATTATACTCCCTTTTCAAGGCTCAGGTCTGAAACTATCGTCTGCATGAAGGTATTTTATTATCCTGGTGAGAGAAGAAGATCTTGCCTTTTTCTGCCCTCAAAATAACACTGGACTATTTTTAAGTCCTTATATATCATTTGAAATTGTAGCAGTAGCTGTATTTCACTGAAAGGGTGTCTAGAAGAGTATCATCTCCTCTTCTCTGAATTCCTATGATACGTTGTAGCATTTTTATGGAACACATGGTACTTTGCCATACTTTGCTATACCAGCTTTGAGAGTCTTGCATGTTGTGTGTACTGCAGTGCCGTTGCCGTGTGTGTTATATGCAAACATATATGAAAGAACTCTCAAGATATAAGGTTGTGAACGTATCAACAAATCAGCTCACTGTTCCTCCATATTTTCTGGGTCTATGTGACCTTCTGTTTTATGTCCAATGGCCTTCTTCCCTGGCCCCTACAGGTCAATACATTTTCCCATTTTCTTTTGCACAGTGCTTTTATAGTCTACGTTCATATTTCCGGTTGTCAAGGCCTACCTACTTGGCTCAGATACTGCTTTCCCTGCCCCCGTGTTTCCTGCCAGGAGAGATCTCAGCTAAGGTGCTTGGTCATTCGTTAGCAGGCCATAGAAGTGCCAGCCAGAAAACTTAAATCACAAAGGAACATGATCTGAGAAGTAATTTGGTAAGGTCATCTAGTAGGATGTTCAGGAGGAATAGGAGCTAATAGAACGATAATGTCTTTGGAGACATTGCACTGGGTCTAGGCAGAGAATCACCTGTGCTTAGACTGTGATTATAAGGGGCTGGAAAAAGGGGATCAGGCCTTAGGGCATCATGAAAAAACCCTGAACAGGGACTGGATTTTCTAATGTTTCTGTTAGAGCAATTCCACGGAAGAGGGGACGTCAGAATGGTGGGGTCAGAAGGGTGGCTGACCCCATCAGCACAGACAAGGAACAGAAGAGGAGGAGTAACGAGAAGTTTGTTGGGATCTGAACAGTCTCTGTCATAGACGCCAATCTGGCAAGGCGTTTCTCTGAATCTGTTCAGGGTTTGTTTTCTCCTTCCTTCCTTCCTTCCTTCCTTCCTTCCTTCCTTCCTTCCTTCCTTCCTTTCTCTTTCTCTCTCTCTCCCTCTCTCTCTCTCTCTCTCTCTTTTCAGAGTCTCACTTTATCGCTCTTGGTAGAGTGCTTTGGCATCACAACTCACAGCAACTTCCAACTCTTGGGCTTAGGTGATTCTCTTGCCTCAGCCTCCTGAGTAGCGGGGACTACAGGCACCTGCCACAAGGCCGGGCTATTTCCTTGTTGCAGTTTGACTGGAGCTGGGTTTGAACCCGCCACCCTCAGTATATGGGGCTGGTGCCCACCCACTGAGCCACAGGTGTTTGTTTTCTAAGCTACCATGATGCATACATCATCTACACTCATCGTTTTGAATTTTTTATTTATTATTTGTAGTTTTTGTGTCAAAAATATACTCAGATATTGACCAATCAACTAGTATCTGTGTGCTCATGTGAAAGCCTCTTCCATCAGAGAGGGACTGTCAAAGGGCTCCTCACCTCCCGTCTCTCTGATCCTGGGAATAGCCTTTTGAGGTGGAAAGGCACGAGTTTTTGAATTAGAAAGATGTGAGTTTTTAATTTTCGAATTAGAAAGGCTGTTTGGGTCACTCACTAACTGTATGAGTGTGGCCAAATTAGTTTGCTTTCCAGAGTCTTGTCTTAAGTTTTGTTTTATTTTAATCTTTCCCATCAGTATCAACAAAAGCAAACTTGAGTTATTATGACAATCAAGTGAAACACTAATATAGTGGCTGGCATTGCACCTGGCACATGGTCGGCAAGCCCTTGCCTCTCACGGTCACTATTCTTAGGAGAATATGAACGGTGGCCCAGGGAGGACAAAAAACTGAAGCAGAAATTGGCAACTTAGTCCTATAGATGATACTGGGTTAAAGTTCTCCATTTATGAAATCATCTCAGTTGAGGAGAGATGTCACGTATTTTATTCATTGCAATTTAGGAGCACGTGCCTCTGTGAACTACCTTGAAATTCTTACATCGTGTAGATTTTCAATGCAATAACATCTACACAATTTGTGGACTATTCTCTTTAATTTTAATTTTTTATCCTTATTTTTTATTCTCTTTTATAGAAAAGAAAGATTGGGAGATATGTGCGTGTGTCTCATGGTTTATATGGTAAAAATAGGGCTGTGAAACAAGAGTATATAAGACATTTTATTCTCAAACAGTTGGGAAGGCAGGATTCATCAAGTTATTCCAAATTTATGAAGACACAAAATATCTATTTCCTGTATTGTATTTAATGTATGAAAATTTTTTTTTCTTAGAAATGGTAAATCATCTTCAACCCCTTAAAGTGAACCATGATAATGGCCTTAGTGTTGAGAGGTTGATAAGCAGGCAGATGAGATAGAGGCCGTCCTTCTGGGGCATCGGCTTGGTGAAACTATCAGGGGTGGGATTGGTGGCGATGAGTATTTCGGACTCACTTTCAGTCTGTTAGAGCACTTGTAACTATGATAAGGGATGCTTTCTGAACGCTCGTGTTGAAACAGACTCAGAACTGGAAGTACGCAACAATTACAAAAAAAAAAAAAAAAGAAAAGAAACAGATCATTCCCCAGGTATTCAATTTGATTTTAGTGCCAAGTGTACTGGTTTATACATAGCAAGTGTTTGTAGTGGTTGGGCTGATTTTAGTTTATTCTATTTATAACATATGTCTGTATTTGAAAGCACTTGTTGGCTTTCTGTCTAGTACGTCTGCTTGCTGGTTCCAGCCGCCCATGCAGGAGAGCTTTGCTTTAGCTTATTCTCTCCTTGTGGACACTGGAAATACTGGGTGTATTTCAAGCCCCAACTATGGGGTTTGAGTCATTGCCACCATATTGAAGGATGGTTTGGTCCTCACTGAGTATTCACTGTGTAGGAAACATGATGAAATGTCATGTACGAAAAAGGAAGGAGGCTTGTTCTGTAGCATTGCAAAGAACTAGCAGGGAACAACTTTCAACACAAATACAAAGACCAAATGTAAGGAAGAAGAGTCTAACAATTAAACGATTAAAATTTGAGTGCTACAATAGGCTGCCTCAGAAAACATTTGAGTTGAGATGCTGGTCACTTGTCAGTAATGTATTATCCAGAGGCTGAAGGAAATCGTAATGGGAAGTTGGATACAGTCGGCCCTCCAGATCCGTGCGTTTCACAGTGACGGGTTCAACCAACTGCAGATTAAAAATATTTGAAACAAAAAAAGTCTGTACATGTTTAGTGCAGACTTCATTTCTCTTGTTATTCCCTACACGATATAGTGTGATGACTAACAGCATTTACATTGCATTTGGTATTATAGTAATGCTGAGATGTTTTAAAGTACACAGGAGGATGTGAGTAGGTTATGTGCCATGGATTTTGGTGTCTGTGATGACCGGGAGTAAATCCTTCACAGATAGCAAGGCACAGCTGTAAAGGAAGAATTCCAAGCAAAGCTGCTCGGACAGATGCCCAGAGGCCTCCCCTCAGCCCAGTAGCCTGTCCATAAATCCTGAATGGAAACCTAAGGAATCTGGGCACAAAGTTTACAAGTCATGGACGCTAGCTGAGCCCTCAGGCCCCCTTCATCGGCTGAGAGTTGATCATCGGGAAGGTTGGTTACAACCACCCTGGTGGCTACAGTGTGCACTGCTCAGTGATAGACACCCGGGGGGCCCTGACCTCACCACGATGTGATATGTTAGTGTCACAAAATTGCATTAGCACCTCATGAATACACATAAGTAAAAAATAAGTTAAAAAAGAATTCAACATTCATGCTCCCAATGAAAGAAATAAATAGTTCTCAATCGTATGATTTCTCCTCCCTGAATCCCCCAATTGAAGGAAAATATAAGATTAACTAACCAGATGACTTTACCACTTTTGGTAAAATTATTTTCATCTTTCTAGCATCTAAATTTGAAAAATTGCTCATCACTTTATACTCAGGTGATCATCAAGTTCCCTTGATTCCTCTTTCAAAATGTATCTACCCTGTGTATCTTCTGTCTTTCTTAAACTACCTGGGGAGTTCTGCTCACATCTCAGCCATCGCCCAAGCCTTCTGACTGGCTGCTTCTTCATTCCACTTGAATCCCTCCTACCTGCTTAGTTTTTCTCAACCTTTCCTTTTAGAGCTTGTTTCTCCCTTGGTCAAAAATCTTCAGTGATGGAGGTCTTGGTCTTGAGCCCTGCTTCAACCTGTCTCGATGATTCAAGGATGAAAAATTGTCTGTCTCAGGTGGCGACATGGCCAGCAACTGGCACTGTCACACTGTTCTCTCATAAGACTCTGCTTAAAATAGTGGCAAATACTGAGGCCCAAAGGAGGGTGGGAAAATGCCAGCATTAGGATTCCAGTGCTGATTGATATCTGGTGTGGTTGTCAACCTTCAGAATGAGTAACAGGCATTCTGCTGTGTTCAGAATCCTCCAGTGGTTTCCCCATGCCACGCAGATGAAAGCCCAGATCCTCCCAGTGTCCCAAAGAGCTTTATGATACGAGCCTCTTACTGCTTCTCGGACTCACCTCCTATTACTGGATCTCCCATCACTCACTCTTGCCCAGACAAATGGAAACCTGTCTGTTAAACATTCCCAGTTACATCCCACCTCAGAGCCTTTGCTCCCAAAGTCTGGAGTGTCCTTTCCCTAGGCGGTGTCATGCCTGACTCCCTCACCCTCTTTAAGGCTTCAGTCAAACATCAGCTGACCAGTGATGCCTCCCCTGACCACTGTATCTAAACCAGCAAATCCCCATTTCCACTCTGGTCGCCTGCTCTTCCTCTATTCCTCTGTTTCTCTCTACAGCACTTGTCATCTTCCAAAGGACTCAGACTTCTTTTCTTTGTCTTTCTTATTTTCTGTCTTCCTAAGTTCATTGTAGACTCCATGAGGGCAGGGAGTTCTGTCTTGTTTACTGGTGTATTCCTAACATGTAAATAGTCTCGTGCGCATAGTAGGACCTCAGTGAACACACACTGAGTACCTTCTGCTGCTCCCCGATGGGAAACCCATATCCCCATGATGTAGTCTGCTCCCCACCGAACATTCTTTCCTCTCTTTATGCCTTTGGCTGCACGGTGTATACACAAATACAGGGAACATTCTTTCCATTCCCACTTATTCCATGAAACCATCCTAAATCGTGAAGCCTGTGTTATTCTTTTTGTCTCCTTGTGGATTATTTTGTATATACCATTAATTTGGCAAATAAAGATATGCTGCATCAAGATAGACACACAATTTATATTCACGTGTTCTGGTGTTATTTATATGAGGAGTTTTACTAAACTTCCCAAATGTTTATATTTTGTTTCTCCAGCTTTGGAAGCTCCCCGAGGGGAAGCCTGGTGAAGGAGCTGCTCAGAGGTGGAATTTCAGCCCAGGCCCCACAGGCCTCCCTGAGAAACAAAGGGATCAGTACTTTAGTACACTGGACCCCTGTTGGCCCAGCAGCCTCCTGGGACCTCAGTTAGAGAATCTCTGCCCTAGGATGCCCTGCTAGGTGCTCAGAAAGTATTTGCTGATGATCTGAGGGATCTCTTGTCACTGTTTTGTTCCTAATAATCTCCCCACACCCTTACTAAACCTTTAATACTAGTAAAAAAAAAAAGTCACACAAGACCATTATTAGGGACTAAGAATTTAAAACTTCATTTAATGTTGATGCAGAGGAAAGAATTAATTAAAAATATTAATTGCTGGTGATTGATCTGTTGGACACCAAAAACTTTCAGGGCTATCTAATGTGTGCCCCTGTGAGAAGTGTTTCTGCACGTGTGCTGCCAGGCGTGCAGTCATTTGTACCATGACATTTCTGTGGGGGAAATCTGAGAGAGTGGGCAGGACAACTTAAAATATTTAATCATTTTACAATTAATTGCTATATAAAATTAAAAATTTGGAATTCAGTCTCAGAGTCCCAATTACATGCACATAATACTGTACTGCCTATTTATTTTTACTTTTTAACATTTTTTAAATTTTTTTTTTTTTTTTGAGACAGAGCCTCAAGCTGTCCTCCTTGGGTAGAGTGCTGTGGCATCACAGCTCACAGCAACCTCCAACTCCTGGGCTCAAGTGAGTCTCCTGCCTCAGCCTCCCAACTAGCTGGGACCACAGGCGCCTGCCACAATGCCAGGCTATTTTTTTTGGTTGCAGCCATCATTGTTTGGCAGGCCCAGGCTGGATTTGAACCTGCCACCTTAGGTATATGTGGCTGGCACCTTAGCCACTTGAGCCACAGGCGCCAAGCGTACTTTTTTATTTTTAATACATTGATTTTAGAAAGAAGTATTGTACTTATTAAGAAACATTATGTGTGTATAAAATTTTGTATTAGATAGCTAATGTCAATTATACCAATGAGACATAATTTAAAAAATTTTTAAGTTTTTAAAACAGTATCTAGAGAAGTACTTGAGCATATTAGTTATTCAATAACTATTTCCCACATGAAAAGGTTAAATGAGTTGGATATATGGAAGCTTTATTTTCAACCTGATTTTTGTGTATCTTTATTTCAAACAACAAATTGTGCAGTCACCTTTTGTAAACAGATGTTAACAGAGGACTAGCATTAATTGAAAGGTCGACTTTAATATAATTCTGGAAATGGATTAAATATTAACGGTAGATATTTAATTACTTCATATCCTGTATCTAGTGTACCCCTGGTCCTAAAAATAGCTGTGATCCTGAAAGTTTTATATAACTTGAATTTTTGCAAATTGAATCATATTTTATTACATATTAGAATAACTAATTCTTAAAAAGAACTAATTCTCCTACTATATATTTTTTGTGTAGTGAATAGACAAGCTGTATTTATTTACTTCTTTAATTCAGGAAGTTACAGATTATCTCTGCATATGCATACCTATGTGTGATTAAAAATATTTTTGATGTCAAACTTTGAAAAATTAAACATAACCACTTAAATAGGCTACTTAGTTATTAAAATTTTTCAGTAGCACCAATTGAATAATAAAATGTAACATTGTTATAAAGTTCACCTTTTACTTGTATTTGAAATCTTGTGACATGAAAAATATTTATTAAAAGCAATACTTTCCATCCCATCCCTGGTTTTGACATTGTAATTCTTGGTTTTGGTGACATATGGTTCTCCTTCTGAAACAGCTGTTATGAAAGTTTAATTAGGTTTTAATTAATGAGAATTAATGTTGTCCTGAAAATTTTGTGAATGTTAGATCATATCATCAATAGTTTTAGGCCTTTGAAATGTGCTGCTTAAACTTATGAGGTTTTCCACAAGGAAACCTGCCCCTCCTTTGACAGCCATGTCTACGATACAAGGTCATTAATGTGTCCAAAGGCCACAGCCAGTTTCTCATCTTCCCTCTGAAGAAATTCTGGGAAACAGGCAAAATTAGTAAAAAGATAGTATTTAGCCTTAAATTGTATGCCATAGCAAGTCAGGATAGAGCCTCCAGATATTAAAAAAATTTTTCTCGAAATGTTTGCTCTGTTATCAGCATTACATGGAAATAAAGCAAATGAATACTCTTGAACACACAGGAATTTGCAAAATTCAGGTAGAAATGAGAGTGGGCGCCTTCGTCTGTGTCTGTCCCAGCGGTGAGATGAATTATCACTTGCTTTAACTTTTCCCTGCCTCTGTGCAGTGGTATAAAATGGAGCAGAACCATGAAGTTGGTTGGAGGCTGTGGCCCTGGTAGGCGGCCCACCATGGACCACTTCACAGTGGACCCGTAGGGGGCACAGAGTATCCTGGGTCTTAGAGGACGGGAAAGTTGGCTGGGATGCTCAGCTGCTGTATGAAAAGCAGCCAGACAAGATTCACTAGGTTTGCTCCCTTTGACACTGGTTGAGAGTGTGTCACAACTGCTAGACTTGCAGGGATAGAAACCACAGGTACTGAGGGTGGCCAGTTTAACCCTGGCCCAGGCTAGCTGGACAACAATGACAACTGCAACAAAAAATAGCCGGGTGTTGTGGCAGGTGCCTGTAGTCCCAGCTACTTGGGAGGCTGAGGCAAGAGAATTGCTTAAGCCCAAGAGTTAGAGGTTGCTGTGAGCTGTGTGACACCACAGCACTCCACCAAAAAATAATAATAAAATAAAAGGAAATCAAGTGACTGCGGGCTGCATCTAAGGTGGACACCCGAGGGGAGGAGTCAGTCTCTGAACAGGGTGCAGGTTCAGTAAGGATGACAAGGTTGGAAAGGACTTTGCCTCTGGCTTGTGGTAATTTTTCACATTTCTGAAAATTTGGCCTCATGGTATGGCAGCTGGGGAAATTTCCAAGTCTTCTTTGGGAGGTGGTCTGGACCTAAGAAGGTGGTGCTTGAGAATGACTAGGATAGATTGCTCTGGTTAGCCAGATTATCCAGGCCCACAAAGGACTGGCCGTCCTGGCTTGGTGTGACTCATTCTGAGACCTCAGAAGTCTGGACGGCAGCCTCTGTACCCACACATCAGTACGAGGCAGACACCCAGACCCGCTCCTCAGGGCTCGTATTCATTTCTGCCACGCACAGCTGGTTAGCACATAATGGATTCTCTGTAGGTCTTAACAGAATTGAATTAAATCTGTGATATCTAATATAAATAATAGCTTTATGTCCTGATTTTTCAGTGTCAGAAAAATCACTTCCATTCAAAGGAGCTACAATATACGCTGCCTCACGAGAAGGTTTTTAACTACAATATTTGTTGAGAGGGCCCCTATCGAAATTGGTTAAAATGAGAATTATGGTCATAATTGAAAGCCATTTATTAATATCTAGTCACAAGGGTGGGCTATAGAATTTTTTGTTTAGAAATAAAAGTACTCTAGAAGGAAGCCAAATTTTAGTGAGCCCATTGTATTTTATCAGTCGTCTTGAGATTTATATTATATTTAAGTATAAAACCAGCAATAAGCTTTTAGCTTGTATTATAATGCAGTGTGTGTTCATGATTAGAAAATTCTGATTGTGAAATAGTGAAAGTTTGTTATCCTGTTATATGGTTTAGAAGCTATCATGTAAGGCAAATAGATTTCATCTTTTTTTTTTATTAGAATTGATGAAGCAAAGTACTGTTCAGCAAAGACTATTTTTTAAAGTATTTATTTGGTTGACAGCCAATCCCATACTAGAGGAGATAAAAAAATAACACGATTAAGAACATGACATATTGCCTGTCGCCTAATGTGATGGTGTTGTATGAGGAGGAAAGGCAGTCTTACAAATCTTAAGTATGATTAAACAGAGACGTCCATGTAAGTTCTGACGGGGTGCAATGACAACCAGGTATCTTAGTGATTCACCAGTGGAATAAATTGGACGTTTGAGCAGGATAAAAGCTCTTGTTTATAATGGTATCTGTCATATATTAAAATAACAGGGTTGGTCTAAGTGGTGTGAACCAGGGCAAACAGTGGGCCAAGGGAACTAGCACTGGACAGAAACAGGAATTGGCCTTCATTCTGACCTTAGCTATGACCTTGGGTAAGTAACGGAAGGTGCTCCCCTTCTCATTTGTAAAAGGAGCAGTTGAAACAGATGATCAACTGTCAGGGCTCCTCAAACTGTTTAAACAGGGGCCAGTTCCCTGTCCCTCAGGCTGTTGGAGGGCAGGACTGCGGGCCTGGGACAAGTGGTCTGCTAAGCAGGACAGGCAGTGGCAGCAAAAACACCCGGCAGGCCAGATAAATGTCCTAGGTGGGCTGCGTGTGGCCCGCGGGCCGTAGTTTGAGGACGCCTGACTGCGGTCCCAAACAGGGAGGGAAGGCGCCTAGAGATTAGAAACTGATGCTTGGTGAGAGGAGTTGGGGGCAGGGTCTGAGCATCCCTACGTTTACAGGCTGTGTGGACGGGGTGAGTGTGACTGAAGGATGGCGGAGTTCTTCTTTTGTAAAGACCCTGTTTTAAGTCTTCGGCTGTCAAACATTTCAACATGTCACAGCTTGTTAGCGTCTTATGTTCCTGTATTTGTAAAATGAGAGAAATCATCTAGACCTCTGAAGTTCTTCTTAGTTCCAATATATAAAGGATTATTATTATTTTATTTATTTTTAGTTCAGACTATTACGATTTGGTTACATACTTTGCTTTTGTGAAGTTAAAGTCCCACTTGTAGGAGTGTCCTTCACCCAGGAGTTGTGCAGTGTTCTCGTTAGGTGGGAATTTACCCATCCCTTACCCCACCGAGAATTATTTTTGACATAGAGATTTTTATCTAAATTATATTTCCTAAATATATTTTCAGATATATACCCATTAGATGGGTGAAGTGCTGGAAAAATTAATATTAGTGCTCAAATGCAGAAAGGTTATTAGAAATAATCTTGGAGTCTAAATCAAGTTCCAAATCAATAGCTTCAGTATGATGAATATTTCTCTAACAGCAAAGCAAATTTTAATGAATAAATCCTAGTAATTACCCTTGGCTTTCCCTCCCTCCCTTTTCCCCTCCCTCTCTCCCTTCTTCCTGCCTTCCTTTCTTTTTGAAGTAACAAACCCTCACTATTGTTATAATGGTTACATTGTTTACGTTAAACAAGGTAAAGCTTGCCTAAAAAAGCACTTACAGAGACATCCACAAAAAGAAAATATATATATATATACACACACATACACATGTGTACCAGGAGTGCCAAAAAAAGGTATACACATTTTTAAGAGATCTTGTTGAAAGTAAAATTATTATTTCTAAAAAGTATATGAATTACCGGTGAAATGGATGTGCTTAGCATGTCTGGGTACCCTTGACCAGTAATATTACCTTCAATTCGACTTTGAAAAGCAATATATAGATAATATCTCTTAAAATGTGAATGCATTTTTTGGGCACCCTCTGTATATTATCGATTCAAATAGTCTCAAATAGCAGAAAGGCAGTTTTTCATCGGACGTCGCTTAGTATTGTGTTTAGAGAGCCACTCATTTTGACTTCGTTCTGCTGGTAAAATGTGTTTTCGGCTTTCATTAACTCAAGATAAATTTTTAGAAACATGGACTTTGATTTGTGAGAGGGTCAGCATTTTTAGATCTCACAGTTAAGACTTCAATCGTATGAGAGCAAGTTTAGAAAACATTTTTATTAGACAAATTATTTAGACAAATTATACACAGAAAGCTCTGTCACTCATAACGGAGGCCTCCAAAAATGTTTTGTGTATTTGTATAATAGGCAATACATCAAAATAAGCCTATTTTAAATATTATACATGGTTAACAGTTTGTTGATAGCTAAAATCACTGCGACATCTGGTATGTCCCTACATAGCTGTTGTAAAGATTTTTTTTTTGTTTTAAAATCAGAGTTGTGAATGAGATCAACAAGGGCAGACAAGTTGTGCATGCACTCAGGTACTCGTAACCCTGCAAACAAAATGGTTTTTTGCATGATAAGAAATTTTTCTGCCTTACACAGTAGACAATATTCGAAGATTTAGTACAAAAACAGTGACAATACAAGATGCTCCCCAGAACAGAATTGGCATCAAAATATAATAGATCTTAAGAATATACCTTTTAATTTCTCCTAAAGTAAACCACATAGGTGGATTCCTATATCAATCCTAGCCCACGGAATGAATTAGCTTAAAATAAGTGTATGGCTGCGTGAAAACACAGAATAAGTTCTTGCTTCCTACTTAACCACATTTTAATTTAAGGATTACAAACAAAGTCCATTCTACATGTCTAACAAGTAAGAATGCTACTTTAAAAGGGTGTGCGCAAAGAGGCACTGTTTTTTTGCTGTCATCCTACATACGCGGCACTAATGTAAAAAATACATAACTCCTCCAAATAGAACTGAATAAAAAAAGGGGGTTGAGAGCCCAGCACGGTTATTATATTTTCTTCTTTAGGATAATGTATGACAGTAATTAAGGCCACATCAATATTTCTTACGGGCTCCCACCCCTCCCCAAATACAGTTGTTGTACGGGTTGGCTTCCTGCTTTGGAAGAGAATTTCTACCCTTCGATGATTTACATTTCAACTCTTCTAGAGCTCTGTGTGCTGTCCTGGGTGGGGTTCAGCTAATAGCATTTTTCATTTAGAGAATTAATTAAAAGTAAAATGATCAAGGTTAGCTTTATACACTGCTGAATAACAAACGCGAAACCTATCCAAATGAGTTACATCTAGGAACAAATATTAAATTGCCCTGGATGTTTTAATAACAAAAAGTATAAAATATTCTCTGTTGGCAAACGAGGCGAGTCAGAATAACATTAAAGCAACCTGCCTTTTCTAACTGAAAAGAACCCTGCACTATACATAGTTCCTGTATACAATACTTTTTTTTTTGTCTTAACTAAAGCTTTATTAAATGAATTGCAATAGCAATGGCCGCCTTTTAATATATATACACATTATATAGGTGCATATATATGTATATATGAGATACTAATTTATTTAACACAATAGAGGCTTCTGCCATATGATAAAGTTTACTGTACATAAGAAAAAAACTTTTAATACTGTACAATCACATAAAGGTCATATGCACTGTTGCAGTGCGAGAGAGTTTTAACTGTAGTCTTGACTAGCATATTAATGGCTTTTTTGTAATCCTACAAAATTGCATTCTCATCTTATGTGGCCTGAATGGTCTTTAAATTGTTTTATAAACACCGCAGGGGTTGCCTTTGGTCCACAGTTAAAGGACACTCAACAGCAGTGGGGCATTGTATGGACACGGCAGAAGAATGTAAAAAGACTGAAGTTATTGCAATTATATTTCTAAAAATAGAGAAACATTACATAAGAGGCCTTTATGTAAAATTAATCCTGCAGATACTTTTAGTATCCTCAGTGCACATTTCCTATACTTGATGTACAGTATATGAAAAGCAGACTAATAGGATCCCAGTATACTACATTCTGGGGGGAACAAGTCAAGTCATAAGAAAAAGTGGAGGGAAATGTATGGGAAGGGAGGGGGAAAAAGAGAGAAAGAAAGAGAGAAGAGAGAGGTGGGAGAAGGTGGGGAGAAAAAACTAGAATTGTTACTAATAATCCTGATTTTTTTTTTTAAGTTACATCCATGTTAGTCCCACAATATTACAGTTGCTCCTTGCAAAGGGAGTCCTAAAAAAAGAAGCTGAAGAGCTTTTGTTTGATGCTTATATGGAGGTGCCTCGGTCTGGATCATTACCCAGATTGAGCCCCAGGGTAGGAGTTGGTTGATAAGGAATAGATGACATTGTTTTTATAGGACTCCTGAAAAAGCCCCCATTAGGTGCCCTGTGCCTAAAAGGGCCAGTTCGGTGCTCAGGCACGTTGCCAAAAGTGAAACCAGAGGCAGCTTTAGCTGAGAGTGTGCGGCTAAGAGTCTGGATCTGCTCTGGGATAAAGGTTGTTGTGGTGATATGAGTGTTCCTGAAATCACTGATTTGCTCCAGTGCTTGTCGTGTTGGCAAAGTGTCAATGTCCAGAGGGGTCAAGTCAATTGACGAGGTGGAAAACTGTTTATGGGGGCTGTCGTCATCTGTGCACAAGCTATTTACACGTCTATGGAGGTGCTCCAGGTCAATTTCCTTGTCATCCTGGAGATGAAGAAAAAGAAGATAAGGTTCTCATCAGTACTGGCTTCCATGGTTAAAAAAAAAAAAAGTAGTTCAGCAAACATGTAATTAACTGAACTTTGGGGTCTAGTCATTTAACAAATATTTATTGAGCACCTAATATGAGCCAGGCACTGTGCTAGGTTCTGGGGATACCAATAGGATTCTGAGATAAGGTTATCTACGATAAATATTTTTTTTCTTGCAGCAAAAATTCTAAAATGAGCACACACCACATGCAACTCCAAGATATGGGAGCAGGAGAGGGATGACTGCCATTCTAGAAGAGAGAGGCCCAGTCAAGATTGTACAAATAGAAAGGATGATTTTGGCAACTCTGCCCCCCCCCCCACCTCTTTATTCACACCTTCTCCTTTTTCAGGGTATCACCTTCTAAGTTAAATTTTGGTTCCTTTCAACCACTTACTCCTAACCTTAACTTTCCAGTAGTGAAGGAAAGTAATGCAATATGCTGTATTATACTAAAGTGTTAGTGACTGTTAAGGTGTTACTTCTTACAGGCCAGAGACTTGTGAGAAGGTGTAGAAAGAGCAACAATCAACATAAGAGAATTAATTTCTAATCGAGGGATTTCATACAAAGAATCTAGCATCTGAGTCAGGCAATATTGTGAGGTCAGCAAGGTATTTAGAGACCCCTTCAAGTTAGGACATGTGAGTGATAGCTTTAGTTTAGGGCCAGCTCTATGCTAAATAACCTCTAAACCAAAGATGCTTTAAGCTGAACTAATGGCATCTTGGTAAGAAGGCATGTAATAAACAAAAAGGAAGATCTCAGATTGCTGGAGTCGAAACCAATTCGCAAATACCTTAGGATTTACATTAAAAGTGAGTATTAGAGCCCAATGTTTAAAAAATATAAGTGTGAAGAAACAAAATTGTCCTTGTTATCAGTCTTATTGATAGCCAAGCTCAATAAATTAATGAAGATTTTTAAATGTCTTTTAATCACAAGAGGAGAAAATATTTGTTCATAAGCTCTGGATTAGCCGTCACGAGTTAGAATGGAGTATGTATTTTTTTCATTGTGCGGTTATCGTGTTCCTCAGTGAAAAATATTTTGATGTGCATCACTGTTTTTCCTTCTCCTTTATCATTTCAAAGTCCAATAAAAAGTACCCATTAATGCAATATTATCACTGAGCCTGGAGGGGGTTGCGACAGATAATTTTATGGTTCCACAGCAACTGTAATATAGTCATCCATCAATAGATATAATTATGCAAAAATTTAATATCATATATAGTAACTCAAAAATACAAGGAGCTTGGGGAGTCCTTAATTTCCAGATTTTTGAGAACATGAAATCTCAGCTATAATGCTGCATTAATGTGGTCTTTTGCATGGAATCAATGTCAACAGAGATACCAGAAGCTTATTCCACAAAGAAAACACTACAATAAAACTTGATTAACTTTTAATTCATTCTCCACTAATTTAGCATGTCTGATCATTCACACAGGTAGGGAGCTAAGGTTCATCTTTGCCAAGCTGAGCATTTCCTTATAAATGGAGCTGATCAATTTTGCATTTAAGGTGGTGGGAGGGACTCCTTAGACTTACTTTAGAAAACAATCTGTTTGGAAGAATACATTAGCATGCAAAATTCCATATGCAAATGAGAAGTCATTTTCATTTGTGCATTAAAGCAGATCCTGTCAGGGTTCGCCCTAGGCATCAGTTAGTTAGCCAAGTTCTAGAAAGTTCAAAACTTTCTTTGAAGCAATCCATCAAATCCAATCATTTAGCAAGTTCGGATTGTTTTTCATTTCAATTTGTGAAGCTTTATTGAATATGATCTCATTATCTAAAAAATGTCCACCCTTTTTTGTCTGCTGGAAATAAGATCAAGGAATCAAGGAGTCTATTTTAACTTCAGGTTTCCTCTAACTTTTAAATCCCACAATTTACTCCATATAATGAAAACAAGGCACAGACCACTTTAAAAGAGATATGTGTAATTCTGCAATTATTCTTCCAGGTAGCTAAAGAAAAATTAGTACGGCTCTGGGGTTGAGCTGATTCGAGAGTAAAGGAGAAAAATTGAATTCTGGATGAGTCTGCGGGGTGGATTTGGTAAGCCTGGGGCATCAAAGAGCCAAATACATATGATCTCTTCCACCTCTCCACATTTATACAGAGGGAAGTTTCCCTCACAGGAAGGGGAACATTCTGAACATTTTGACTTGTAATACTGGTATGTCAAGCCCTGTCTTAAAAACACAAGTAAATTGCCAACAAGTTAAACACCTGTTTGAAATAAAATTGTAAGCATCTCTGTGAGCTGGTCAAGGGAAACCATGGCCTCTAAAAATCACAGAATTAAAGTCTATGCTGAGATTTGGGAGAATTTCAAAGCCCATTAGGGCATATGAAATTGTCAGTCTTTCAAACAGGACAGTTTCCTTGTCCCTGATCTGGGCTCTTCAAATGGAAATCGATATCGGTTTTATCAATTTTTCCATTTCACAACTTTATTTTTAATCTTCAAAGAAAGAAGAAACAATGACCACCCCAACCCTTCACCCTCATCCCTCTGATCCTCCCCCCGTAGAAACACAGCCTGCCGGTTGGTTCGGCGCAGAGCCAAGCTCTAATCAAGTACCTCTTTCGATGGGACCCGGGAGCCTTTCCTCTTGTTCCACCACGTCTCCAGCATGGCTATGAAGCAGGAGAGGACAATGCCGGCAGCCAGGATGCAAAAAACCCCCGCAAAGCTCTTTATGTCCAGGGCACCTCCTTTCTGCTTCGTGTCCACTGAGGAGTACAGGTCACACTGGCCATTCTTAGGCCACCATTTGTGTTTCAGGATGTCCATGTCACCATTCTGCTGAAGTTCCAGAATCCTTGGGGCAAAAAGAACACAACCGGGTGTTACTGCAGACATAGTACCTCGGTCCACAGCGCATCTGTTAATGATCTTACCTCCAAAGACTGTTGAGAGGAAATGGACACATAGAGTGGCCTGTGGATGGAATGCTAGAAAGCCGGAATTGTTATCATTTTCATCCTCCAGACAGAGTTGCCCCACAAGGCTCTCGCCGCTCCCTCCATCTGTCCCGCCCTCCAGCCTCCCTCCCTCCCTCCTTGTCGTCCTCTTCAGTTCCATCCTGTAATTCTAAATATCTCCCCGCTCCGGTTTGCCGCAGTGTGCTTTTACAATTACATCTCCCAGGCGCTGTTTTTATGTGGTCTCAAGCTGCTGCTCCTCTGTGCTCCTTCCCTACGTACAGAACGATGCTCTGGATCTTAATGCTTTTATGAAGAACGTTTTGCTGCTTAGAGCAAGATGCTGGCATAATGTCGCCTGGCATATGTTACACACAAAGAAATTCAATTAAGAAGACTTCTATTATTTAACACAGTGTGAGAGAGAGCCTTGAGACAGGCTTGAAGTTGATAAAATACATCGTTTTTGGTTTTCCTCACCACTGATCTAGTTTCCTTTTTAATGCCAAAGGGGAAGTAATCTTACCTGGGAGAACAAGAAGAGAAGTTGACCAGAGGCTTTCAGAAGTAGTTACATTCAAATAAGAAATACCTTTCTTCTTTTGCTCCTTTTTCCTCTCCCCCTCAGAACCTGGGGGTAGCTGCTGACTCTGCGGCTTTGAGAAGTGTGAATTCCACAGAGGAGCTGTTCTCAATTCCTAAGACTCACTGGGCGCCACTCGAGACTGGCAAGCTCTGACCCTCCTCCAGCTGTGCCCTTTCTCACAGGGTAGAAAGGTCAGGCCAGGGGGTGTACCTGTCCAGAGGTTGCACCATTCACACGGTCACCTGGAATTTCTTGGCCAAGCAGCTGAGAGCTCTTCCAGGGCCCAGGAGGCCTGGCTCTCAGGAATGATCCCCTAAGACCAGATGCCATGGCCATGGGTGCACCACAGGTCCACAGGGTGGAGTCTGAAGGGAGTGTGGGCGGAACTCAATGGGCAAGGTCAGGTGCACACACCTTTGTGCGGGAGGCTCTTGGCTCTGCAGGACAGAGCTGGAGGTGAAAAGAGCAGGGCCCAGAGCCCCCTTCCTTGTGCCTCTGAGCCAGTGCAGACCTCCCAGGGGGTCACAAACGTGAACGTGGCCTCCTGAGGATCGTGAAGGTACATTTGTCAAGATAAGAAGATGGGACATATTGCTTTGAAGTTTTTCAGTTTAACTTATAATTTTTACATAATTAGACTTGGGATATATGGGCCTACATTTGTACTTTTGCCCGTGGACTTGGATTATTTGGGGATGAGGCTGCTTCAAACTTGAAGAAGAAGGCCGTGAGTCTGACGGGAGGCCATCCCGCCTGCCAGTGATCTCTCCCCTTTCTACTTATTTCATGTCATTGTGGCAAGAAGAATGAACAAAATGATGACAGGAGGAACTTCTGTGTATTGGGGGTGGGAGCAACATTGATCCTGGTTAAACCGGAGTGGATAAGCCCTAGAGGCAACGCTGGAGCCCAGTCTCCCGTCCCTGTAGCCCCCGCAGCTTCAGCCCCAGAATCCCCAGCTGGTGCCCTGGGACACACACTGCACCACACTGCCTGCACAACCCCGACTCTGCCTCTCAGGGACTCCATCTGCCTCATGTTCTGGTGCCCCAGTGTGTTGCTCCGAGGGGGCAGCTAATTTGATTAACTGAATTTCCTAAAATGGTTCTGAGTACGAAGGGTTCCGTTCACTCTTACGTCAGCCTCTAACCTAGACAGAGTTATTGAATTACAGAATTTCCAAAAGTCAGGAAACTTAGAAGGCCTCTGCAGGAAAAGGGCACCTTGTCGTTGACTTTGGGAGACAACGTGGGACGTTTACAAAGTTGTCAGCCCTAGAAAGGCTCCAAGAAGATCTGCAGAGAAGAAACGTGTATGATTTTGTTCAACTCAGCATTTTCCAAATTTGTGACTTTCATTCTTCTTCCCTTCTTTTTCTCCCCAGGTAACACACACTGATAACCCACGGGGCTAGGCCTTGAGGAAAACACTTGAAAAATAATTCCTTGATCCAAAGAAGCACATACTTGTGGAAGTATCCAGCACTGTTTAATATCATAACACGTAATCATAGCATTAGAGTTAATTGCTCTCATTCACGAATGCCATTTAAACGGTGTTGGCATTGCTAATACACGTAAAGGTTTAGCTGTGTGCGATGAGTAAATTCTAGAGATTTGCTGTCCAACATTGTGTCTGTAGCTGACAATACTATATTGTACACTTGAAGAATTGCTAATGGGGGCAGGCACAGTCACGCACTCACGTCTGTAATCCTAGCAATTTGGGGAGGTTAGGTGGGAGGCTTGCTTGAGGCCAGGATTTCAACAGCAACCTGAGCAATACAGAGACCCTGACTCAACAACAATAAAAAATTAACTGGGTGTGGTCACAGTTGCCTGTAGTTTGTTACCAGGAGGCTGAGACAGGCAAAGAAGCTGAGATAGGAAGGTTGCTTGAGTCTGGGAATTTGAAGTTGCTGGGAGCTACCATCTGACCACTGCACTCCAGCCTCAGTAACAGAGTGAGACTGTCTCAAAAAAAAAAAAAGTGCCAACAGGGTAGGGCTGTGCTAAGTGTGGTGACGCTGATGGTAATAATAACAGGAAAGGCATATCCTTTAGATATTTGTCTACCTAAAAGCTGTAGGTGGTCAGAGCATCATTGAATATCTGGAAGGAAAAATTTCATCATCTTTGAACAAATTCTTCCTGTATTTGAGTTTATGAGTAGATGTCGCTATAACAGGAGACGGCAGCAATGCTGGCTGAATGAGAATATATCTGGGTACAGGCTGAGATTGTGCTTTCCTGCTCTTCCTCTCCTACCACATTGTATTAGTCAGGAGCTGTGAAAATGAGGAGTCTTCCCTTCCAGCACCACCCCCACGTGGGGTGCGGTTACTGGGTTGATGTCTGTTCCTTTTCTGGAACACCCTTCACCATGTTCTGTGGTGCTGGACTGGGGGCGTGTTTAGGATGGGAGGTGCTCTGTACAGATTGTGAGGCTCTGTATTCGCTGTGATGCGTGTTTAGGATGGAAGGTGCTCTGTACACCTTGTGAGGGTCTGTCCACGCTGTGAGGGTTTAAGATGGAAGGTGCTCTGTACAGGTTGCGAGGCTCTGTCCACGCTGTGACGTGGGTTTAAGATGGAAGGTGCTCTGTATAGGTTGTGAGGCTCTGTACACGCTGTGATGCATGTTTAGGATGGAAGGTGCTCTGTACAGGTTGGGAGGCTCGGTACACGCTGTGATGTGTATTTAGGAAGGAAGGTGCTCTGTGCAGGTTGTGAGGCTCTGTACACGCTGTGATGCGTGTTTAGGATGGAAGGTGCTCTGTACAGGTTTGGAGGCTCTGTACACGCTGTGATGTGTGTTAGGAAGGAAGGTGCTCTGTGCAGGGTGGGAGGCTATGTACATGCTGTGATGCGTGTTTAGGGCAGAAGATGCTCTGTACAGGTTGTGGTAAGTAGACCCCGCCCTTGGATCCTATTTTTTGTTATCATCGGTGATATTTCCTGATTGACTCCATTTCCTCCTTATTCATCTATCCACTCCATAAAGATTTAACAGGTGACTTCATTCCAGACATTTCCTTGGGTATATAATTTGTTCTAAACCACAACTGTGCCCTCTGCCAGAGAGGCGGGGGCGACACGCGTGAAGCCTCTTCTGTGAAGGCCTTAGTTCTTCCTTCCTTCCCTTGTTCCAGAACTGATTCCCACCTTCACACTGCCATGTTTCACCCCCTTCTTTTGTCTCCTTAGTTTTTCCAAACCTGGTGTATAGTTTGACTTTAAAAATAATGAGTGAGCACACTATTTGGGTGAAGGGCGTACTTAGACTTTGACTTAGACTGGGAAAAAACCAAGTTTTAAGCAAAATGTGTGTACTCCCTAATATTCCAAAATTAAAAAATAAATAAAAATCAATAAAATTGCATTTAAAAAGTGACTGAAGTGTTCTCTAAGACCAAAGCTCTGTGATAAAATCTTGTTGCAAAATATTCCTGGACATTTAATCAAAAAGGTGTGGTGATACCTTTTTTATTATTTAATAAGTAAAGCAGTTTAGTACAACCTAAATCACTGTCTTAAAGACTGACAGGATTAATTTTATCATAGGATACAGTGTGTTGCTTCCACATGCAGTTTGGAAAACTCTTATCCAACTGGCTAACATAGCCATCATGTCTTTCTCATAATTGTTGTGTTAAGACATTTATATTCAACCTTTAGACAAATTCACATGCACCCTAATAGGATAAATTATAAGCGTGATCCCCACAGTATCATTCTCTTCACCCATCCTCCCCTCTCCCCTTTCCCCGTAGTCTAGGGCTCCATTTGGATTGCAGCTTCTGACAGGATAAATCTTATAATAAATGAAGAGATAGGCTCTCTTTTCTTCTTCTTTTTTCAAATTTTATACCTTTTAAGTTTTTTTGCAGTTTGTAGCTGGGGCTGGGTTTGAACCCGCCACCTCTGGCATATGGGGCCGGTGCCTTACTCCTTTGAACCACAGGCACTGCCCTAGATAGGCTCTCTTTTCAAATCTTGCTAAGCACTAGCTCTTTTAATTAAAACTCAGAGATGTGCCCAAAGGAGAATTTTATCTTTTAATTATAAGTCACAATGATATGTATGTGTGTATGTGTCGAATAATGTGAGAATATAGTTGAAAACTTCTTAACCAGTGCCAAGAAAACACCTGGGTTTATGAAATCATATTTTTGTAAAGCGTATAATTTCCACCAGATGGCAGTCTTTGCCCATCGAGAGCAAAGAGTTCCTGTGCTTGCAGTTAACCTGTGGATCTGAAATGCATAAAGCAAGCATAGAGTTTTTGTTGCTGCAAACGCTTAAACGACAAGAAACAATGTTAGATCTTAGACTGTGATAAATAATTGATGGCTAAAACCTCTTAGAATGAAGTCAGAAAAATTCCTGCCTCTGCCATGACCTTCCTCTCCGGTGATGACAATACTTACTTTTGTAGACTATTATGGTAAAAATTAATGAGACCGCAGATGGAAAGCATCTTCTCGCTGCTTGGCTCATAGAAGGCTACTTACAATTTGAAAACTAGAATTATTACTGTCAGCATGTGTGACTACTGTTCCTTCTTTGGACCCGTTCTGGCACATTCTTCTTAATGGAGAGTTATACGTCCATATGACTCAGTGAATAATTGATTCACTGACGGGAACATCTCATTTCCTTCTTTTCTCTAAAAGTATTAAACATTTGTGATCTCATTGAACAGAAAAATTTTAGAAGTCTATAAAAGCTAACTGCAGTTGGAAGACGGTTAACAGATCAATCCTGTACCGTTGCATGCTTTATTGATAGAAATGAGCAAACTTCAGGGCAAGGAAGTAGAGAATCAAAGAGCTTTCTTTCATATGTGAATAAAAATATACAAGAGTTTAGGCTTTCATTTTGAAAAGATTTTTACTTTGACGATAATAGCTCCATTTGTGTTTAAGACTTGTACTAATTAGTGATACCTTATCATCTGTAATCACTATTCTAGGAATTTACTTTCAAATTAGTTTATTTGCAAGAAACCAAGATGCTGAAAGTTGGATGCAAATTTCTAATCTCACATAGAAAGCTTTGATTTTTGTCTTTGAATACTACAGAACTCTATAGGTTCCTTTCGAATTTGACCGAAATCATAGCCCTTAGATAAATTCCCACTGAGCCAACTATAAAAAGATGTTGCTAGTAATCTGAGAAAAATGACACCGTCTTTTTAGTCATTTCTCTAAAGAAAAAACTTAGGGATAATCAGGGATTATTTTTGTTTTTTAGTAAGTGCAGGAATTCTTTTTTCAGATCACATCTGTAAGAACTCTGTGACTCTTTTTTTCATAAGATTTCCCACCCTCTAGAAGCATAACCTATTAGAATAGAAAAGACTATAGACATTATTTGTCTCATGCTGGCCCCATTTTACAGATGAGGAGACTGAGTAATGTAGAATATTATACTCACACGGGTAGTAAATGGCTGAGTTGTGCCGAGAACTCGGGTCTGTCTTCTACCCCCTTTCTCTCTGCTATCTCAGACAGCCTCTCCTATGTAGCTAATTCAGAGAAAAGTTCTTTTGGTTTCAGAGATTTGTTAGACCCTGAGAAGATTGTCATCAATATATTTCCTGTACACCAAACAATATAATTATAATTATGGTGTGATTGCAAATTTATTCACACTACAGTTGGGGTATGTGAAGAAAATGTAGCTTTTCTCTATAACGTAATTGATCTTCCACAGGAAGACTGTTCCCACTGAGCAGTGGGAACAAACTAAATTTAGCTCATCATGATTTAAATTTTAATATGATCTAATAATTCAACATGCCTTTAGCTTTAGTTCAATCTGCCTGAGGGAATTACTCAGTCCTTCCCATTCCTTTCCTCTTCCTTTGCTCTTGTTTGGGATGGCATCAGGACTTACGAGGACAGCATTATGTCCCCCCCCCCCCCCCACCACACCCACATTGGGTCTGCAGCTGAGGCAGCTGCTGTTTGCTAGCTGGTCCTTGGATTTGCTTTGGCAGCTGGCCTTAGGTGTGGGATGGGCCTGGGTCCGATCTTTAGAAATTAATTGGTGACTGTGCTAAAGTTTGCAGAGGCTTCATGGACTTAGTTGGCTAAGCTTGGGGGCTCCTCCCTGATGGCTCACCCTCCTTTGGCTCCTTGGGGTGCTGTACACCCTTGTGAGCCTCTGCCATTATCTTCATCCAGCCCCTGACAGTTCTGTAGCCCCCCGGCACTACTGTGATGGCACCTTGTTATTCAGTGTGGAGGGTCCCAAGGTAGGTCTAGATATTCCAAACCAGCATCCACCCATGGCTGCGGGTGGAGCGGGGAATGAGGACTGATCCTTGTTATTCAGTGTGGAGGGTCCTAAGGCAGATCTAGATATTCTAAACCAGCATCACCCATGGCAGGGGCTGGAGCAGGGAATGAGGACTGATCCTTCCTGTTTTTTCCTGGCACGTGGCTCTGGCTTCTCAATCATCTGAGGTCTTCTCCGCTGATATAAAGCCCAGAGTGGCCTGGAAACTCTCCTCAGTGACCCCAACAGGAAGGGAAGCATTAGGCCCTCTCCCCTTCGTGTGCTTTTCAATCTACCTAAGCTCCCTGCCTCACCTTCCTTCCACCTCTGTTAGAAAGGGGATAGAAGAGGTGAGGCTTCCTTTTCCTGCTTGAATGTCCTCGTTACATCCTGGGCCTTCAAGCTTCTCAGCCTGAGATAGTGACAGAGCAATCTAGCCACATAACATAGGAACTGTGATATGCAGAGAAATGCAAATCAAAACCACTCTGAGCTATGACCTCACCCCAGCAGGATTAGCCCACGTCACAAAGTCCCCAAACACCAGATGCTGGAGGGAATGTGGAGAAGGGAACACTTCTACATTGCTGGTGAGATTGTAAACTAATACAGCCTTTTTGGAGAATCCTCAAACATCTAAAAGTAGATCTTCCATTTGGTCCTGTTACTAGGTAATCTACCCAGAAGAACAAAAATCATTTTACCACAAACACATTTGCACTAGAATTGTGGCTCAATTCATAATTGCAAGTCATAGAAGCAACTCAAGTGCCCATCAACCCATGAGTGGATCAACAAACTGTGGTATATGTCTACCATGGACTATTACTCAGCCATTAATAAAGACAGAGATTTACATCTTTTACATTTATCTGGATGGAGTTGAAATACATTCTTTTTAGTAAAGTACTGCAAGAATGGAAAAATAAATATCCAGTGTACTCCATACTAATATGAAATCAATATATAAACGATTACATGCTCATAAGAACAATAAAACATTAATATAGTCCAGTTCGGAGGTAGAGAGAAGTGGGGGGGAGGGCGGGGAGGAGGACGTATGGCAGAAGGAGGGAAGGCATGAGGTGGGGTCTCACCTAATGTGCACATTGGGAGGGTATATAACATGCCCCCTGGGTGAGGGGCTCTACTATAAATGGAACTTTATCCTGGACATGAGAACAATGCAACCTAAAAATTGTACCCTCATGTTAATTTGAATAAAGTTTTTTAAAAAAACCCTGTGATATGGGAGCTTCTGGGCATTTTCCTAATTTCTAAGTATTGAGACAATTTGGAGCTAGGAATTAATGAGGATGAAATACACCATTTTAATATTTAAAAAATATTTCATCTGTACATGTTTGTGAGTTTTATATCTTCAAAATTAAAGGATACTTAGGATGGCATCTCATTACTCAGTAGTGTTTGATGTCAGTGATTACAGAGGCAAAACTATATATTGGGAATATCTGAAAAAAATTATTTCTTGACATACTGAATTTATACATTGTGGCCCCCAAACCTGACGTTATTAAATTCATTTCTTCATGTGCTGGGTTTTCACAGAATTTTTCTCTTCATGGTTATAGAGAAAGTAATAATCGCATGAGACAATTTTCAGAAAAACTTCAACTCACTCAGCTTTTCATTCATTCAGCTTTTCTTTCATTCTAGCCCTGGAAAATGTAGGAAAAGGTGGGTCGAAGCAAAAGCACTTGCCAAAGATTAAGACTTAAGCAAGTGAGTATGGTGGTGCTTTGATGCGCATACCCAATATTACAATTTGATCATCAGAGTTGTAAAAACAAATTCTATGAACCAGACACCAATCAATTATTTCTCTTAAGAAAAATCTCTTAGTGATCAGTTACCAGCATTAAATCCAGTGAGTATTTACTGATAATATTTAATACCTTAGTATTAATATGCCCAATAGCCTAAAAGAGGATACTAGAAGTTACTTCCCTTGTTTAAATTGAAATTTCAACTAGTTCTTTTGACTAGTTGATCCAATTGCCAGTTGCTGATATTTAACCCATTAAAATTGCCTAAGATCATATAGGTTAATAATACCTCATGGGTTTTCAAAAAATTAAGCTTCTGAGTATTATCTTTTAGGTCAGAGGTCAGCAACTCTTTTTCTTTTTTGGTTAAAGTCCAGATAGCCAGTATTTTTGACTTTGCAGACCATATACTCTCCATCACAGCTCCTCATCTCTGCCTTGGTAGTGTGAAGGCAGCCGTGGGCATTACGCTAACATAGGCCTTCATTCACACAAAAGGCCAGGAGCCAGATTCCACCCGCTGGCTCTAGTTGCTGACCTATTCTGCATGCCTCAGAGCAAATAACTCTACGACTTCAGAATGTTCTTATTTCACTGATAAACCTATTAGAGTGTAAGTAGCCTGGCCAAAATCACATCATCAGAAAGTGTCAAAGTCTTAGAAGCAGAGATTGTGACTATTCGCAGTGTTCTTTTGACCATGTTGAAAGGTAATAATCAATCTGTAGTAATGCCCATTATTATGTGTGCCTCTTCACATAAGTACAAAGTGATCACGTGTTGATTTCACATTGACCACATCATGTACACACAATATATTAATGCTTTATAAAAATAATCCTTCCAGGGGTGGCGCCTGTGGCTCAAAGGAGTAGGGCGCCAGCCCCATATGCTGGAGGTGGTGGGTTGAAGCCTAGCCCCGGCCAAAAACTGCAAAAAAAATAAAATGCTTCCAGTGAATTTTGAATTTCTTTGGCTTTCTGATCATCCTGTAATACACACAGACATCTGAACATTTGTCTGGAGATTGGGGCTTCCGAAAGCGTGACTGCTCTCCTTACTCAGGATCAGGTAGAGTTTGTCATCCCAGGTCAGCATTGGCTGAGTCATTTTCTAGACTATGGCAGCAGCTTTAGCTCAAAATCAAGGCTATATGAGCAGATATTACGTTCCCCAAATCCCAATTCCAGGGTAGTGATTATGATTTAGTAAAAACGGGTAAGACAATTGACTGAGGCAGAAAATGTGGTGTCTCTTTTAATCAAAAGATATAAAAATGGTTTTTTAATTATGTGTGACTAGAAGTACTGTACATTAATTAGAAGTTTTTCAGGGTTGATGAAGAATTACTCTACACGCTTAACGAGAAAGACAGTGTGTTAGTACTGGTGGGAGCTGGGAGATGAGACCAGGTTTAACTCCTGCCCAGTGAGGTGAAGTGGCCCGCCCAGCTCCCCCACTGCAGGGCTGACTCCCCGGGGCTGGATTTCATTATACATTCAGGTAGCGTTGAAGGCTGCTGCGCATCACAGACCTGCACAAAGGGAGACGTTTCCTCTGTTGCTTCAAACCTGATATCTCACTTTCAAATTTGGAAAATATAATTTGATAAAATACGTAAGAGGTCAGATCTGGTCAGTTTTTTAATTCAGAAAACAGTGTGTATATCCTTATGTGGTAACTAATGTAACTAAGTAACTAAGCAACTATTTTCCAAACAAGAACATGATAATAATAAATGCATACACGATACGGTAGTGTATAAAGCACTTATCAATAACATTGCTTTTTGTTTGATTTACGTCTAAAAATAACCTGTCAGGGAAGAATTATAATGACTGATTCACTGATTCACCACCCTCTCCCCTTATTTCTGTGGAAGCCTTTAGGAAGGCCGACATTTCTTAGTTCTCCTTTTACCTTTAAGGAGACAGAGGATCAGAGGTAAAGAAAAATTTCCCAGGGGCACGTGACTGGTAAATGATCCATTCAGCTTTCAAACTCAAGTTTTCTGCCCTCTGTACCCTCCCTCCCACCCCCAATGCCTTACCAACATATTTATCATCCCTAAAGAAAATCTGTATAAAGGGAAGCTGCCTCTTTATTTCCTGCATCTTTACTGACTATTTGCTACTCAAGTCCCTTGGCTAATTGTGCCCATTTACAGACATTACACGTCGTGCAATAAACCCTGCTGTCCCCAGAGAGCCACGTGAATACCGCGTGAGTTCATTAATCTCCAAACCTCAGATGAATTCATTATCATGAGGCACAGAGAGGACTTTGCCAATGTTATCAAAATAAAGACGTGTGTTCGAAATAAGTGGTGTTCTGAAACCTTGTCCTCACTCCATGTGAACCTGCTTATGGCCACATTTCTGGTCTGTTACTCAGGCTTCCATGGTTATCCCAACACAATTTTCCCTTTGAGTTTAAACAATCCTCCATAAAAGGTATGCTATTTTTAAGATAACACTCCATTATTAATATTTCAAAAAGCTGCATTATTTAATCTTTAACATTTAGACCAATTTTTGTGTTAAAATATTGACAAGATTTTTGTTGGCTCTAAGAGCCGTCATAATTTATAGATATGTTATTTGGTTGAAGATGAACCTTAAAGCTGAACTAGATAGAGCCCATCCCGATTGATCTTTCTGGGCCGAAGTCATCTCCTTCCACCATAAGTCTTGCACTGCCGAGGGGGACAAGATCAGTGCTGTGCACAGAGAAGCAATTGCTTGAAAAATCAAATTAGCAACATGACGGATCTCAAGACTTTGGTGACTAGTGAACTTTAATTATTATATATTTTATGTGTTTATGCTGGCAGTAAAAGTCAAGCACTCATTATAGAAATGGCAGACATGATCTTTCACAAAATGAGGGCTGGGTGGCAAATGAATAGATAATCAGGATAATGACAACAAGCCCGAAAGAGGCTGGAGCACTGAGAAGACCCTGACAATGGCTCCCACTGAGAGCGAGGGCATGATTGCAATTGGAAAGAGAACACTTCTGGTGATCTTTTAAAATGTCAGCTCCATCCTTAAGCTCAGTGTGATATTTGGGTTATAGGGTAAAGGGGAAAAAAAATTCCTCCATTCTGCGGTAAGAAATTGGCAGTGATCATCTCTGTTTACAGTCACTCTTCACTTCTTATGCAGATCTTTCAAATATGTGTTTATGACAAAGTGGCCTAAGGTTAAACTTGCTTTGCTTAGTGCGCTGTGTATATTTTATGAGTATTTTCATATTGGAGTCTGACAACTAAACTTTAAATCAAGGGGGGTCCTGAAGTGTGTGCTGTGTGAAAATTAGAGTCCTGGGATATGTATCTTTGGTACAGGGTTAGACGAGAGAAGATTATGGAGAAGGATAGTCTTTGAAGGAACAAACATTCTCCTGAGGATTCGAATAAACATCAAATTTGTAAAAAAAAATTGAATAACAATTTAAGTATGTGAAAGAAATTCATTACTCTGAGAAGAGTTGTAGTTGGTTTTCCTTAAGAACTGGAGAATTCCTCTAGGATACAAATAACATCTCCTAAGTCAGAGGTTGTACATGTCTATATGTATTTTAAAAAATTCAGGGCATATTTGTAGTGAAGTTGGTGAATAAATTCAGTGCACTTTTTTTTTTTTGAGACAGAGCCTCAAGCTGTCCCCCTGGGTAGAGTGCTGTTGCATCACAGCTCACAGCAACCTCCAATTCCTGGGCTTAAGCGATTCTCTTGCCTCCGCCTCCCAAGTAGCTGGGACTACAGGCACCCACCACACTGCCCGGCTATTTTTTGGTTGCAGCTGTCATTGTTGTTTGGCGGGCCCAGGCTGGATTCGAACCTGCCAGCTCAGGTGTATTTGGCTGGAGTCTTAGCCACTTGAGCCACAGGCACAGAGCCTCAGTTTTTTTTCTTTTAGATGGAGGTCGTTGTTGCTCTGGTTAGAGTGCAATGGTGTCATCATACCTCACTGAAAGCTCAAACTTCTGGGCTCCTGCCTCATACTCCTTTGTAGCTGGGACTACGGACATGTACCACTATACTCAGCTAATTTTTTTTTTTTTTGCAGTTTTTGGCCGGGGCTGGGTTTGAACCCACCACCTTCGGTGTATGGGACTGGTACTCTACTCCTTTGAGCCACAGGTGCCACCCTCTATTTTTTTTTTTTTTTTTTTTTTTTTACAGAGATGGAGTCTCACTCTTGCTCAGGCTGGTCTTGAACTCCTGACTTCAAGCTGTCTTTACATTTCAACCTCCCAGAGTGCTAGGATTATAGGTGTGAGTCACTGTGCTCAGCTTGTTTCAGATACTGGTATCATTGTATGTACTTCTCACTGTGGGTCACAGTCAGAAAAGTTTGAAAATCACTGCAATTCATCTATTTCTGGAGATTAAGTTTGGGAGAACTTAAAATTATTACCTTAAGCACTTCTGGACTTTTACTTTACTAAACTGCCACTAGCATTTAAATACTTGTTTAAATGTCAGGCTTAAAGTCCTCCCGGTCCCTTCTGTTTTAGCTTCCCAGAGCCACATAGTAGCAGTCAAGTGAATATCAACTTAAAAAACAACCTACAGGCTCGGCGCCAGTGGCTCAAGTGGCTAAGGTGCCAGCCACATTCACCTAAGGTGGCAGGTTCAAATCTAGCCCGGGCCTGCCAAAAACAACAATGATGGCTGCAACCAAAAAAATAGCTAGGCGTTGTGGTGGCTGCCGGTGGTCCCAGCTACTTGGGAGGCAGAGGCAGGAGACTCGCTTGAGCCCAGGAGTTGGCGGTTGCTGTGATGCCATAGCACTCTACCCAGGGGGGTAGCTTGAGGCTCTGTGTCAAAAAAAAAAAAAAAAAACCTACAAGGTGGCCCCTGTAGCTCAGTGGGGTAGGGCGCCAGCCACATACATGAAGCTGGAGGGTTTGAACCCAGCTAAAACAACAATGACACTTGCAACGACAAAAAAAATGGCCAGGCATTGTGGCGGGCGCCTGTAGTTCCAACTACTTGGGAGGCTGAGGCAAGAGAATCCCTTGAGCCCAAGAGTTTGAGGTTGCTGTG
The DNA here is from genome assembly GCA_963574575.1 of Galagoides demidoff. Lineage (NCBI taxonomy): Eukaryota > Metazoa > Chordata > Mammalia > Primates > Galagidae > Galagoides > Galagoides demidoff. The sequence goes on along the minus strand of CAUYQV010073673.1, from coordinate 4,402 downwards.
AGCTGTGATACCAGGACACTCTACCCAGGACAACAGCTTGAAACTCTGTCTCAAAAAAAAAAAAAAAAAAAAAAAAATCCTACAAGTTCTGTGAAAAGGGGGAGGCCAGGATGTAACTGTGTTCAACTTTCGAAGAATTGGCTGTAGCTAGAAATCAGAGGGAGGAGAAGCTTTTGAAGACCAAAGATAGGGACTGTGTTTTCATTTGCCTCAGGGTAAGGAGGAAATAGAGGTTTTCTTTTTCTTTTTCTTTTTTTTTCCTTGAAGCAGAGGAGCAGAAGGAAAGAGAGCTCTTAAATAAAATCTTTAGGAAATACCTTTGAAAGAGAACTGGCAAAGGATATATAGAGCTGTAGTTATATATAACTGTGAATATATATATATATATATATCTTTTTCACAAGAAGGAATCATGAAATTAAAATACTTGAATCTTGACAGCTGTGAAACCTGCTTTTTAGAGAGAACTTAGGGCTAAAAAAATGGACTGTAACTTGAAGATAGAATTCTAGATGCCTTTTAAAAAGGCACGTTTACCCAGTGTCTGGGTAGGACGATTTGGCATTATAGTTTTAATTTTTGATTTTTTTTTTCTTTTTGAGACAGAATCTCACTCTGTTACCCAGGCTAGTTTGCCCTGGCATCAGCCTAGCTTGCAGCAACCTCAAACGCCTTCCCCGTTGATCTAGGAATGCCTTAATTTCTCCTTTGTTTTTATTTTTACTTTTATTTTTAGTTTTTGAGACAGAGTCTTAACATTGTTACCCCCAGTGGAGTGCCATGGTGTCATAGCTAATAGCAACCTTAAACTCGTAGCTTCAAGTGATCCTTTTCCCACAGTCTCCTGAGTAGCTTGGCGTACAGGCCTCATCACAACACTCAGCTATTTTTTTTTTTTTTTGGCAGTTTTTGGCCGGGGCTGGGTTTGAACCCACCACCTCCAGTATATGGGGCCGGCATCCTCCTCCTTTGAGCCATAGGCGCTGTCCTATTCAGCTATTTTTTAGAGACAGGATCTTGCTCTTGCTCAGGCTGGTCTAAACTCGTGAGTTCAAGCAATGCACCTGCCTTGGCCTCCTAGAATGTTAGAATTACAGGTGTAAGCCATGGCACCTGGCCCATTTCCTTTGTTTTTAAAGTTTAATTTTTCTGGATATAGAATTCTTGGATGACTGTTTTTTTTTTTCTCTTTAAGTCTATTTTTTAATACGAGTTTTCTTTTTTTCTATTATTGTTTAGGGGTTCTTATGTATGGAATTTTTTGGAATTTCTTTTTTTTTTTTTTTTTTTGAGACAGAGCCTCAAGTTATTACCCTGGGTAGAGTGCTATGGCATCACAGCAACCTCTCCAACTCCTGGGCTCAAGCGAGTCTCCTGACTCTGCCTCCCAAGAAGCTAGGACCACAGGCACCCACCACAATGCCTGGCTATTTTTTGGTTGCAACCATCATTGTTGTTTGGCAGGCCTGTGCTGGATTCGAACCAACCAGCTCAGGTGTATGAGCCTGGTGCCTTAGCCTCTTGAGCCACAGGCACCAAGCCATGGTATTTTGTATTATTGTTCTTTTAACTTTCTAGATCTGTAATTTGATGTTTGTCATTATTTTTAGAAAATTTTCACCATTATTACTTCAAATATTTCTTTTTCTTTCTTCCTTCCTTCATTTCTTTCTCACTTTCTCTTTTTCTATTCTTTCTTTACTTTCTTTCTTTTCTTTTTTTTTTAAGACAGAGTCTTTCTCTGTTACCCAGGCTAGAATGCAGTGCCTTCAGCCTACCTTAAAAGCAACATCAGATTTGTGGACTGAAGCAATCCTCCTGCCTCAGCCTCAAGTAACTGGGACTACAGGTACCCACCACGACACCTGGCTAGTTCTTCTATTTTTAATTAATTATTTAAAAAAAAATGTTTTTTGAGACAGAGCCTCAAGCTGTTGCCCTGGGTAGAGTGCTATGGCATCGCAGCTCACAGCAACCTCCAACTCCTGGGCTTAAGCTATTCTCTTGCCTCAGCCTCCCAAGTAGCTGGGACTATAGGCACCTACCACAATGCCCAGCTATCTTTTGGTTGTAGTTGTCATTGTTTGGCAGGCCTGGGCTGGATTCCAACCTGCCAGCTTTGATGTATGTGGCTGGCACCTTAGCCACTTGAGCTACAGGTGCCAAGCCTATTTTTAATTTTTGAGACAGAATCTCAAGCTGGCACCCTGGGTAGAGTGCTGTGGCATCATGGCTCACAAAAACTTCCAACTCCAGGGTGGTGCCTATGGCTCATTGAGTAGGGCACCAACCCCATATATCAAGGGTGGCAGGTTTGAACCCAGCCCCAGCCAAACTGCAACAAAAAAATAGCCAGGCATTGTGGTGGGTGCCTATAGTCCCAGCTACTTGGAAGGCTGAGGCAAAAGAATTGCCTAAGCCCAAGAGCTGGAGGTTGCTGTGAGCTGTGACACCACAGCACTCTACCAAGGGTGATAAAGTGAGACTCTGGCTCTAAAAAAAAAAAAAAAACTTCAACTCGGGCTCAAGCAATGCTCTTGCCTCAGTTTTTCTATTTTTAGTAGAGATGGGGGGGTCTCATTTTTGCTCACACTTGAACTCTTGAGCTCAAGCTTGAACTTGAACTTGAACTCTTGAACTCTTGAGCTCAAGCAGTCCACCACCTTGGTCTCCCAGAGTGCTAATATTATAGGCATGAGCCACTACCTGGCCAGCTCCTGTTTTTAGTAGAGACCCCCTTTTTTTTAGACAGAGTCTCACTTGGTAGAGTGCTATGGTGTCATAGCTCACAGCAACCTCAAACTCTTGGGCTCAAGAGATTCTCTTGCTTCCGCCTCCTGAGTAGCTGGAACTATAGGCAGGCATCCATTCCAACACCCAGCTACTTTTAGAGACAAGGTCTCACTCTTGCTTAAGTGGGTCTTACTCTTGCTCAGGCTGGTCTTGAACTCGTGAGCTCAGGCAATGCACCTGCCTCAGGAGTTCAAGACCAGCCTGACCAAGAGCGAGACCCCATCTCTAAAAATAGAAAAACCAGCTGAGTATTGTGGTGGGCACCTGTAATCCCAGCTACTTGGGAATCTGAGGCAAGAGGATGGCTGAGCCCAAGAGTTTGAGGTTGCTATGAGCTAGGATACCAGGTCCTCTACCCAGGGTGACAGAGTGAGACTCTGTCCTGGAAAAAAAAAAAAATTCCTGACTGCAGTGGTGTGGGCCTGTAGTCTCAACTACTGAGGAGGCTGAGGTAGGAGATCATTTGAGGCCAAGAGTTTGAGGCTGCAGCAAACTGTGATCATGCCATTGCACCCAAGCCTAGGCAACAGTGCACGACCGTATCTTAACAACAACAAAATAAAATAAAGTTGCAGTTTTAATGAGAAGTCTAAAACTTGTTTTTCTGTGTGGTTAGACACATCTATGATGCAAGACTTAGCTTTTGGACCACATGACAGAGGCCCTAACCAGCACTTGGTGACCCAAGTACAGATTTTATCCTATTAATTAGTAAATAGAACTGAGAAGTTCAATGTGCAGCCTAGACCCTTAAATGGCTACATATCAACTATAGTTCTACCCTGGTCTGCTCTAATATTCCGACCTCTCATCTTCATAGGCTTTAATTATCCAAGGGCAGCCCTGCCCCAGGGCTGGTCTATAGGTGAACCGCCTATAATATGCCTCTGGCCAAAAAAGCTGTTTGAGAGAGAGCAGTGAAAAGACTTTGTGCAGGCATACTTGTGAGTAACTGAGACAGAATCCCATGTGGCCAGGTTAGTTGTGGGCCTAACGTGACCAAGGCTTTGGCTGGAATAGCATTTCCAGACTACATTAAGGAATTAAGGTTGACTTTATAAGGCCTATGAAAAAACCCTTTGGAAAACTGGCCAGATACCCATCAGTAACCTTTCCCGATCTGTGTAAGTAAGAAGGTCACTTACTGACAGGTCTGGGAATGAAGTAACCTTCCCTGATCTATGGTAAGTGACAAAGGTCGCTTGCTGACAGGTCTGGGAATGGTAATGTCATACAGGTATCTGTATGGCACAGATGAAACCTGGGCTCATGAAGGGCTTTTGAGAAGTCCAGCCTGAGAATTCCTTATAAAAGGCTCCAGCAAACTCCCCCCCACCCCACCCGACTTAAGGCCTACATGGGAGCAGAGGTTTGCACACAAATTCCTGTAAGCCCAAGAAGTTTCTCTATACTTTGCTTAAAGATTCAAAGTAACTGCCTCCAAATGGCATGGTTAGTAGAACAGACATTCAAATTGTCTCTTTCCCCCGTAGCCTCAGGCTTCATCAGATAAGAACAAAGAAAGTAATAACTGACAACATGTTCTTCACTAAGTTATGTTAAACCAGGTTATGTTGAAAGGATTATGCTTAAAGGTGTATGTTGGATG